>CANTUR010001402.1:0-308345 GCA_947683625.1 Mallotus nudiflorus | reverse complement strand
GAATTGAAGATTTAGCTCAAACCTCATCAACCACTTGATTTCAGGCCAAAAGGAGCTTAGAATAGGGGGACCAACAGAGCTCAAGGAGTCAATGAAGACTGGAGGTGCGTGAAATGGTGGCCGGAATCATGGTCGACGGCGAAGAGCTCAACTTGCTGCCATCACGAATTCCGGGCGTTCCAACGGGGCTTCCGGCGGCCTGGTCATGTTGGAGAGGAAGAGGAAGGAAGGGGGAGGAGGTTGGCAGCAGCTGGTGGTGGCGAAAGGCGGTCCGATGAGGTGGGAACGGGAGGCGCAGTGAGGGTAGGCGTTGGGAGAGAAGAAGGGAGAGGGAGGGGGCAATTTGGTAATTTGGCAAAATTTTTGATTTTTAACTATATATATGTATATATATATACTTTACACTATATATTAAAATAATATAAAATCACACACATTAAATACACACCACACACATATAATTTAATATTTTAAAATATTTAATACACATAAAAATAATTAAATAATATTAAAACAAATAAACAAATAATAAAATATTAGGGTAATATTAATTAAACCCTAACTAATTAAATAATTACACTAACATACGTTATTTAGTATTTAAAAATATATATGAGTTCATGCAAATATGGAAATCTATTTAAAATAATTAGTAGTAAGTTATTTACGTAAAAATTTCCCGAAAATACAAGTCCCGGAAAAATTTTACGTAAAGGACTTTAAATAATACACAATAATTAAAATAGGTTTTAAATACACATCAACTCGTAAAAATATCATAATATATATACAAAAATTATTAACAATGCATATCCCCGATGCAGTATTAAAATATTTAAAAACACGGGATATTACAGAAGGAGGAGTGAAGGAGGGTTTTATTATTTGTGTGTGTGGTGTGTGTATATATATATATATATATATATATATATATAAACTTTATATTATAATATTATAAACTTTATAATATACACATTAAACACACACCACAAATTTTAATACACACATATATATATTTATATACTTTTAAATAAATAATAAACCCTAAATATATGCATGTATAAATATATAAAATAATAATAATGCATAAAACAATATAATTTAGTAAGGTAAAATAACATTAAAATAAAATACATTAAGTTAAAAATTATTTAGAACAAGATATATATATATTACACAAATGAACTATCAAAATACTAATCTTTATATATATATATATATATATATATATATATATATATATATATATATATATATATATATATATATATATATATATATATATATATATATATATATATATATATCAAAACCTTAATTAACATAAATTAATGATAATCAACTCAAAATCGATAAATATTTAAATATTGTCTGAAATTATTAACACTGTATATCTCGATTTAAAATAAAATCATTTAAAAACTCAGGTTATTACATAATTCTTATAAGGAGGGGAGACTGTAATAACCCTAGTTTTAAATTATTTAATATAAAATGAGATTTGTTAGTGTTAATAAATTTTAGAAGTCAACTTTAATTATTTAATTATTTTGTGGTTGATATTCATTATTTTATGTTTAATTATATTTTTCTACATAAATATCTTTATTTTGAAACTTATTATTATTATTATTATTATTATTATTATTATTATTATTTTTTAATTTTTTAATTTTTGTTTTTCGGATAGTATTATTTTAATAATATTAATTTGTGTGCATTATTATTTTTATCAACTTACATTATTTATTTTATATTAAATTGTTTTATTTGTATTAATGTTATTTTTTTAAGTGTTTATTTTATGTGTAATATTATTGTGTGATGTGTGTGTGTTTATTATTATATGTGTGAATATATATACATATGAGTATATTTTGTGTGGTGTAGATTCATTTGGTTAAAGTGTTATTATTATAATATAAAGTTTTATAATATATATATATACACATATGCATGCATACAACAAACCTACATACATGCACATGCATTAAACACCAACACACAGCATAAAAGAAAAATAAAAAGAAATGTGAAGAACAAAAAAAAAAAAATAGTGCATACTCCCTTCCCTTCCTGCTGCAACCTGTTCCCTAACTTGTCACTATGCCTACATCACTTCCGACCACCGTTTTTTAAGCTTTCGGTCTCTATTAACTCTCTGAGCTTCGGTGATCACAATTCCAAGCTCCGTTTGAGCTTAAACCCGATCGTTTGTGAGTTTTCTTAATTTTTTCAGTTTAAGCTATCACGACCCAAAATAAGGACCATGACCGGCGTTAGGGAACGGGAATTCTTTTGAATCTGGAACCCGTAGCAAGCCTTAAAATAAACTAGAACATAAAATAATAATAATATATAATTTGTAGTAGAAATAAAATCATAAATAATTAAATAATTATCCACCACGGGATTTAAATCAACAACTCATCTCATATATATAAGTAAACTTTTAATACAAATCCAGTTCAAATATTTTAAGTACATAACTCATACCAATATAATACAATATCCTTTTTCAATTTTTACAACTACTGTAGTATATAGATTAAATAAAATAAAACTCAGGTAAGCAATTTACATAATGAAGCCGGGGCAGAAGAAACCCGGCGTAAGGGTCTGCTACTGAGGTCTGAAGATGATGACTCTCCTGAAAAAATAGTCAACGGAGGGGAGTCATACCTCGACTGAGTGAATTACTATAATATATATACATGCATACTAAATGACAATGCACATAGTCAAAAGTATATATAATATGTATGTATACAAGCAAATACACACGGATGCAATAAAATTATTTTATATATTTTTATTGAAAATCACAGTTTATGAAGGATCAAATAGAACCCTAGAATATCGCAACCTCAAAACAGTATTAGACAACACTCTAGCCATACAAGCTCATTTATTCCAAATATATTCACTTGATCCATTTGGACAGTAGACTGGCCCCGAGACACTAAGTCAACCAAGTTCCAGCAGTCTGACTGTCAGTGTGATTAGCCCCGAGACACTTGGTCAACCGAGCTCCAACAATCACACTCCCAAATCATATCTCACACATCAATAATCAAATCCAATCAATATCCATAAATGGTTAGTAATGTAGTGTCACGACCCAAAATAGGGGCCATGACCGACGCTAGGGAACGGGAATTCTTTCGAATCCGGACCCGACCGTAGCAAGCCTAAAAATAAAATAAAACAAACATGCATAGTAATAATAACAATATATAATGCAGCGGAAATAAAATCATAAATCTCATAATAACATTTCCACCAACTGGATTTAAATCAAATTCTCATCATTACATATATATTAATCTTTTAATACCAATCCAGTTCAAATATATTACAACATCTCTTAAATATTTAATGACTACTGCAGTGTCTAGAAAGAATAAAACTCAAGACTTAAAGAAGCAGTTTACACAAAGAAGCCGGGGTGAAAGAAATCCGACGTATAGGCCTGCTACTGAGGTCTGAAGATGATGACTCTCCTGAAAAATTATCAACGGAGGGGAGTCAGACCTCACTGAGTGAATTACTATAATATATATACATGCATACTAAATGACAATTCATACAATCAACAGTATATATCTAATATGTATATATACAGACAAATACACACAGATGTTGTAAAATCATTTTATATATATTTTACTGAAAATCATCGTTTATGAAGGATCAAATAGAACCCTATAATATCGCAACCTCGAAAACAGTGTTAGACAACACTCTAGCCATACAGGCTCACTTATTCTAAATATATCCACTTAACCCATTTAGACTACTAGCCCCGAGACACTAAGTCAACTGAGCTCCAGCAGTCTGACTACCAGTGTGATTGGCCCCGAGACACTTGGTCAACCGAGCTCCAACAATCACACCCCCAAACCATATCTCACACATCAAATAAATCATATTCCATCAATATCCACAAATGGTTAGTAATATAGCCTATCTGCTATAAGCGCACTGGTACGTACTCGGTCCTAGTGCTGCCCACTAGGTAGCACGTTCTATTGATATCCTTCATTAATAAATATAAAACATTCATTCACAATAAATGATGCATGAATTTAAATAAAACAACCATATAAACCATATATATACCGGAAATATACCAAAAGTAAACCAGGTATATTTCGAGTATATATACGTCAAATGAATCCAATTAAATTATAAATTAAGCTAGAAATATATTTAAAAACATTTTTAAATATAATTTTATTAACAAAACATGTATATAATTTAATATATACCAAAAATAAACTAAAAATAAACTAAATATAAACTTAAGAAATAATCAAATTATTTATGCATATTTAATCCAAATAAAACATGCATTTCTAAATCATGCATCCTAAGCATATATATATAAAATAGTAACTCACACTTAGTGCGCTCCTCGAGATGGATCCGACGGGCCTGGTCCACTAGGCCTCGGTCTCGATGCAACTAAACAAACAATAACGATAGAAATCAGAATAACCCTAATAGAAATCCTAGAATTTGATCTAGAATATTAAACACAAAAACGAAATTAGGGATCGACCAGACATCACGTTTTACGAGAATTCTACCGAAAATTCGATAGAACCTCCCCTGTAAAATGGACATCTCTCTACTCAAAGAGTAGAGCTGACCTTGCAAAGAAACACACTTCAAAAAAATAGGCACAACAACAAATCCACAAACCCCTCGGTCGGACTCCAACTACAACCTACCGACCGGGGTCCACAAACACAAAAACAATTTCAGAAATACCAAAAATACCCTTATAACATAGAAATTCATTTTATACATAGAAATTACATAATTATCCTTAAAACATTGTAAAAACTGATAAAAACTCATTTTATTAGAAAAATCGTATATTATATATATAATTGAAAATAATTCACGAAAAATAGTTTTTAATTAGTTTAAAAATACTAAATAATTTGTAGAAATCATTTTTATACCTTAAATAACTATTAAAACCAATTAAATTACATTTTCAGCCAATTTCGTGTAAAATTACCAAAATACCCATATATATATAAATATACTAAAATTACTTCAAAAATTCACCAAAAATAGTATAATTATCCAAAATTAATTTTCTCAACATATTTATTAATAATATCAATAATTAAACTCAATTAACCAATTAATTTTAATTAAAAACACAATTAACCTAATTTTCCAAAATTACATAAACTTAAATAATTCAAATAAATACTTACAAATTCATAAAAATTCCAAATAAATTCCTATAATTCATTTCAACACCTATAATTATCATAAAATACAATTTCATAATTTAATTAAATTAATTTCCGAAAATTAGAAAATAATATTAAAATATTCAAAAATACCCAAAAATCAAAATAATCTCCAAAAATTCTAAAAAAATTCATACATGTAGATCAAGCTACTAGAATCAACATTTGTGAATGGAGTTTTCATGAATCAATCAATTAAAAGCTCAAAAAAATCAAAAACCCTAATATGGCCGAAATTGAAAATTCGAAACCTAAGCAAATCAAGACCATTTTAGCTCAAACCAAAGCTAGAATCACACTCACCAGAGCTCAAGGAGAGGAAAGAGACCGGCGGTGTTGAAAATGGTGGCCAAAAATTGTGAGGTGTGAAGAAATGAAGCTTTCGACCGGAAATGGAGGAATTGGAGCTACCCGGCGCCGGGGAAGGAAGCTAGGGGCGACGAAGTAGCTAGCTAAGGAAGGCGGAGCTACGGGCGGTACACCGACGGCAAGGGAACGACAGTTGTAGACGGTGGTTGGTGATCGGGCACGAGAAGGAAGAAGAAGAAGAAGAAAATAAAAGAAAAGGAAAGGAAAAGAAAAGAAAAAAGAAAAAGAAAAGAAAAAGAAAAAGAAAAAAGAAAAATAAATAATAAAAAAATAATTTTTAATAAAATATTTGGGAAAAATCACACCACCACACATTAATTATTTACAATTTAATAATAAATAAAATAATTAAATAACAATAAAATTATTAATAAATAATAAAATATTAGGGTAATATTAAACCCTAATTAAATAAATAATTACATGTACACACGGTGTTTAATATTTTAAAATATGTATGAGTTCATGAAAGTCCGTAAATATATTTAAAATAATTAATAATAAATTATTTACGTAAAAATTTCTCAAAAATGAAAGTCTCGGGAAATTTTACGTAAAGCACTGTAAATAATACACAATAATTAAAATAGGTTTTAAATACATATCAACTCGTAAAAATATCGTAATATATATACAAAAAGTTATTAACTCTGTATATCCTGGTACAGTATTAAAATATTTAAAAACACGAGATGTTACAGTCTTCCCCCCTTACAAGAATTCGTCCCCGAATTCCAGAAAGAAAAGATCACAGGATCAGGGAAGGAAAGAGATACGGGTAAGAAGCTCGCATCTCAGCTTCAGTCTCCCACGTATGCTCCTCGACTCTGTCGCTACGCCACAGAACCTTGACCATCGGAATCTGCTTCGATCGCAACTGTAGAACTTGAAATCAACCATTGCCACAGGTTCTTCACAAATGTCAAATCTTCACTCACTTCTACATTGTCGAGCTGCAACATGTGTGAAGGGTCTGAGATATACTTCCTCAACATCGAGATATGAAATACTGGATGCACCTATAACATACTCGGAGGCAAATCCAACCGATATGCAACAGTGCCAACCTCTCCAGAATCTCAAACAGTCCGATATATCTCGGTGCTAACTTACCCTTCCTACCAAAATCTCATCACACCCTTCATCGGGAGATACTTCAGAAAAATGAATTCTCCAACCTGAAACTCCACATCTCTGCGCCTAGGATCCGCATAACTCTTCTACCTACTAACTGCGGTCTCTAATCTGCGCTTAATCACGGTGACTTTCTCTACAGCATGTTGAACCATCTCAGGTCCAGTCAAAGCTCTCTCATCAATCTCATCCCAACTCAAAGGGGATATACACTTCCTTCCATACAAAGCCTCATACGGTGCCATACCAATACTGTTATGGTAGCTGTTATTTATATGCAAACTCTACGAGTAGCAAATGATCATCCCAGCTTACCTCCCAAATCAGGACACACATCCTCCAACATATCTTCTAGTGTCTAGATCGTCCTCTCAGCCTGGACCATCTATCTGAGGATGAAAAGCAGTACTAAAATCCAACCTAGTGCCCATCGCTTCTTGCAACTTCTGTAAAAACGAGAAAGTAAACACTGAACCTCTGTCTGACACAATGGACATAGGTACTCCATGAAGGCACACAATATGCTTCACATACAACTTCGCCAATCTAGTAACTGAATTGGTGCTTTCACAGGTAAGAAATGTGCAGACTTCATCAACTTGTCTACAATCACCCAGATGGAATCGTATCCATCCTTCGAACGAGGTAAACCAACCACAAAATCCATAGCTATCCTTTCCCACTTCCACTCGGAATAGGAAGAGGCTGAAGCTTCCTAGAAGGCTTCTAATGCTCCAACTTTCACTTGCTGACATGTCAGACACTTAGCAACATAATCAGCGACATCCTTCTTCAATCCATCCCACCAGTATACATCTCTGATACTGTGGTACATCTTAGTAATGCCGGATGAACGCTGTAGGTTGTAGAATGTGCTTTCTCTAGGATCTCTTCTCTCAAATCATCCACATCAGGAACACACAATCTACCACTAATCAACAAACACCCATCATCATCAAGTGTGAAATCAGTGAACTTCCTACTCTGACATTCTCTGCAAGCTCTTCTAGAATAGGATCTCGGCTCTGAGCTGCTTTAATCCTATCCCTTAGTATAGATCATACTTTAAACTAAGCTAGCATTCCACTTGATCTACTGATATTCATCATCAGACCTTGATCCACCAACAGATGCAACTCCTGGATCAACGGTCTCCTCTCAACACTGATGTGAGCAAGACTGCCTAAGGACTTTCTACTCAAGGCATCTGCTACCACATTAGCTTTACCATGGATGATATAGAATCTCGCAATCATAATCCTTCAACAATTCCAACCATCTCCTCTGCCTTAGATTCAGATCTCTCTGCTGGAAAATGTACTTAAGGCTCTTGTGATCCGTAAATATCTCACAAGTCACCCCGTACAGATAAATGTCTCTAAATCTTCAAAGCAAAGATCACTGCAGCCATCTCAAGGTCATGTGTGGGATAGTTCTGCTCATGCTTCTTCAACTGCCTCAAAGCATAGGCTATCACCCTTCCATTATGCATCAACACACAACCAAGGCCAATTCTAGAGGCATCACAGTAAACTGTGAACTTATCCACACTATTAGGCAAAGCTAACACTGGCGTTGTGGTCAACTTCTCCTTCAACAACTAAAAAACTATTCTCATAAGCTTCTGACCACTCGAACCTAACATTCTTCTAAGTTAAGTGAGTCATAGGTGCTGCAATTCTAGAAAAATCCTGCACAAACCGCCTATAATACCCGGCTAAACCCAAAAAAAAATTGAATCTCAATAATAGAAGTCGGTCTAGGCCACTCATACACTACCTCAACCTTCTGTGGATCAACCTGAATACCTTCTTTAGACACTACATGTCTAGCCAATTTAGTGTCAAATTACCAAATACCCCTAGTTATGTAAATTCACTAAAATTAATAAAAATTCACCAAAAATAATATAATTACTCAAAAATTAATTTCTCAACATATAATTCAATAATATCAACAAATATACTCAATTAACCAATTAATTTCAATAAAACACATAATTAACCTAATTTTCCAAAATTACATAAACTAAATAAATTCATATTAATTATATAAAAATCACAAAAAATTACAAATAAATTTCTAAAATGCATTTTAACACCTATAAACACCATAAATCCACAATTTTATAATTTAATTAATTAAATTTCGAAAATTAGAAAATATTAATAAAATAATAAAAATTCACAAAAATCAAAATAATTCCCAAAAATTCTAAAAAAATTCACAGATGTAGATTAAGCTACTAGTATCAATGTTTGTGAATGAATTTTTAATGAATCAACCAAATCGAAGCTCAAAAAAAATCAAAAACCCTAAATGGGCCGAAATTACAAATTCAAAACCTAGGGAAATATATACCATTTCAAGTGAAAAAAAGCTTGGAAATGCACTCACCGAAGCTCAAGGAAGAGATAAAGACCAGTGGGGCTCAAAATGGTGGCCGAAAACACGTCGATCAGAGTTAGGATTGATTTTCGGCTTCTTACTGTAAATCCGGCCAAACCATGCTGGAGAAGAAGGTGGTAGGTGGTAGAGCAGGCTAGAAATGGTGGTGGCACACCAGAGGGCACATCGACTGGAAGAGGAAGGAGTTGCAGCGGCCGGACAGGGAAGAAAACGATCGGGAAAGAGGAAGGAGAGGGAGTGGCAATTCTATAAATAACTCAAACTTTATTTTTGATAATGATATTATATATATATATATATTATATATATTATATATCTTACTTTATATTATTTTAATATATAAATTACTACACATAATAAATATGTCACGACCCAAACTAGGAGTCATGACCGACGCTAGGGAACGGGAATTCTTTCGAATCCGGAACCCGTAGCAAGCCTAAGAAAATAAAATCATACAATAATAATATAAAAGTACGACCAAATTAAAATTTTTCTGAATCAATATATAAAATAAATACTCCAAATCCTTTAATAAATGAATACATATTCGTACAATGTTCAAATACAAATTCTCAGAGTAATTAATATCCAAACAAAATAATACACTTCCAATATAATGACATTACTACTGCAGTTTCTAGAATACAATTCAAAGTTCAGAATATACATTTGCATAAAATAGCCGGGACTGAAGAACACCGGCGAGGAACTCTACAACTAAGGTCTGACGATATGGAATCTCCTGAAAAAAATAATTGAGGGGGGTCAGACCTCACTGAGTGAATTATTATACTATATATACATGCAAACTAAACCATAACAATCAGGCATTCTTATATATATATGTATATACACACATTTCACACGAATGCCAAACTTTGCTTTTATAAATATACTAAATGTAGAAAACGTTTGTTTTGATTCATGAAGGATCCATAGAACCCTAAATAATAACAACCTCAAACAATCCCATCATCACTCTAGCCATACAGGCTCACTTGATTCCAAATAGAAACTACTTATTCAATTTGGACAGCAGACTGGCCCCGAGACACTAAGTCGATCGAGCTCCAGCAGTCTGACTGTCAGTGTGATTGGCCCCGAGACACTTGGTCAACCGAGCTCCAGCAATCACACTATCCATCACCTCACATCTCAATCAACCCAATAAATCATTCAATTCACTTATGGATAGTAGAACTGGCCCCGAGGACCACTAAGTCAACCGAGCTCCAGCAGTCTGATTGTCAGTGTGATTGGCCCCGAGACACTTGGTCAACCGAGCTCCAGCAATCACACTATCTAACATACCATTAATCTTAGTCAAATCAATTAAATCAATTATAATCACCCAATTTTAACTCTCACTCAATCCTTATCTACCGTACCGGTACGTACACGGTCCTAGTGCTGCCCACTAGGAAGCACGTTCTATTGATATCCTTTCACTTCGAATAAATCATTCATTCGAAAAATAATTAATGTAGAACCATATTCAAATAGTAAAACCAACCATATATATATACCAAAAATATACCTAAAATATACCCAGTATATTTCTGGTATATATATATATATAAGTCAAATAAAATATGAAATAAACTAAAGATAAATCATTAATATAGTTAAAAAACAATTTAAATGAGTAACAATAATATAACATGCATTATCTTAAAAATATACTTAAATATGCAAAAGATATACCCCTAAGCACCTCAAATCATTTAATAAACCATTTATGTATAAATATTCATTTAAATACGTGTTTGTGTTTAACATATATTCACAAATATACTAAAAATAAACCTAATTATCTAGCATGCATATATCAAAAATAAACCCTAAATATACCACTAATGTGTTAGGTTTAATTTAATAATAAAACATTTATTTATTCGGAAATAAATAAAAAAATATACCAAAAATAAACTTAAAAATAATTAAGTGTAGGTTTATAATTTAACATGCAATTATTTAAGAATAAACCTAAAATCTACTGAAACTATACCTAAAGTATACTAATCATTTAATAAAATAATTATGTCTAAGTGTACATTTTAAAACATGTGTATATTACTCAAATATATTAAACCTAAACCTAATTGTTTAATGTGCATATATCAAACTAACATGCATAATTATTTAATATGCATTATATAAGAATGCAACCCTATATATACCAAAAATATTATAATTTAAATCATTTTTTAAAACATACAATGAAAATGAAAAATTCTAAATAATGCGCTCTATATGCAATGCATATATATACAGTATAATAACTCACATGTTAGCGCTCCACAAGACAAACTCGGCGGGCCTGATCCGTTAGGCCTCGGTCTCGGCGCAGCTAGACAAACAAATGACAACATGAAATCAGAATAAATTTAACAAAAATTCTAAAGACTCGATCTAGAATTTTAAACACAGCTTTAGAATAGGATTTTGACCGGACATCACGTTTTACGAAAATTCTACCGAAAATCCGGCAGAACCTCCCCTGTAAAACGGACATCTCTCTACTCAAAGAGTAGAGCCGGTCCTGTAAAGAAATACACTTCGGAATAAACACAGGATTACAATCAAAATCCCTCGGTCGGACTCCAAACTACAATTCACCGACCGAGGTTCACAATTCACAGAATATTTATAAAATACCGAAAATGCCCTTATATAATAAAAATACATTTTATAAATCCAAATTACTTAATTAACCCTAAAACATACTAAAAATCAATAAAAACCCATTTATTTAGAAAAATAGTATATTATATATAATTTGAAAATAATTTACGAAAAATAGTTTTAATTAGTTAAAAATTACTAAAAATTTGCAGAAATCATTTTTATGCCCTAAATAGCTATTAAAACCAATTTAATTACATTTTTAACCAATTTAGTGTAAAATTACCAAAATACCCCTATATATATATATTCACTATAAATGTTCAAAAATTCACCAAAAATTATATAATTACTCAAAAATTAATTTCTCAACATATAATTCAATAATATTACTAAATATACTCAATTTACCAATTTATTTCAATTAAACACATAATTAACCCTATTTTTCAAAATCACCTAAACTTAATAAATTCCAAATAAATACATAAAAATTCACAAAAATTACAAATAAATTTCTATAATTAATTTCAACTCCTATAATCACCATAAAACACAATTTCATAATTTAATTAATTAATTTTCCGAAAATTAGAAAATAATAATAAAATAATCAAAAATTCACAAAAAGTAAAATAAATTCCAAAAATTCTAAACAAATTACAGCATGTAGATTAAGCTTCCAGGAACAAAGTTTCTGAAGGGAATTTTTCATGAATCAATCAAATTGAAGCTAAAAAAAAATTCGAAACCCAAAATGGTTGATTTGAAGAAATTGAAACCTAAGCAATTCTAGACCAAATCAAGTGAAACAAAGCTTGGAATCACACTCACCAGAGCTCAAGGAGAAGATAGAGACCAAAAGCATCAAATTTGGTGGCCGGAAAGTACTTGGTCGAGTTTAAGTTGATTTTTGGCTCTTTGAAGAAAATCGGCCAAAACTCACCGGAAAAGAGTGTTTTAGTGGTGGAAATGGTTGGAGGTGGAAGAGGAAGGCTGAGAGGCATAGTAACAGGAAGAAAACCAGCTTGAAAGTGGCTGGAAATGGAAGAAAACCGTTTTGGGAGGAAGAAGATGAAGGAGGGGCAAAAGTGTAAATAAAGGGAAGTTTTGGTTTTTTGATAAAAAATTATGTATATATGTATATATATATATTTACACTATATTATAATAATATAAAATTTCACCACACATTAAATATACACCACCACACACATATTTTAATATGTTTAATAATTTATAAACTTAAAATTAATTAATACAAAAATTAATAATAAAATTAAGGGAAATTAATTAAGCTCTAATTAATTTAAATAAATACACATATATACATTTTATTTTAGCACTTTAAAATTATATATGAGTTCATGCAAATTCATAAAACTAGTCAAAATAAATAGTATTAATTTACTTACGTGTCAATTTTTCCGAAAATATAATTTCCGAAAAAATTTTACGTAAAATACTTAAAATAATATAAAATAATTAAAATTAGCTTTAAAACAAACAACAAACTCATAAAATATCATAATTATATATACAAAAATTATTAACACTGCATATCCCGATGCAGTATAAAAATATTTAAAAATTCGGGATATTACAAAATATCCACCACACACTTTAATAATAATATATATCCACATATACATATACACACATTTAATTAATTAATATTAAAACTATATATTATAATTTAATTTAATTTAATTAAATAACCCTAATTTAATTTAAATGCATGTACGTATATATATTTTATTGACACTTTAAAATCATGCATGAACTCATGCAAATTCATAAAATCGTTTAAAATAATTAATATTTAATTATTTATGTTTTACTTTCCCCCGAAAAAATTTTATGTAAATAACTTAAAAATAATTAAAAATGACTTTAATAAATAACAAGCTAATTAAATAATCATAAATATAAATAAAAATTATTAACACTGCATATCCCGATGCAGTTTAAAATTATTTAAAAATCCGGGATATTACAGTATGTCTCAAACCCTTCACATGTGTTGCAGCCCGACAGCGTGGAAGTGAATGAAGATCTAACGTTCATGGGCGAACCTGTGGCGATCGTTGATTATTAGTTCGACAGTTGCGATCAAAGCAGATTTCAATGGTCAAAGTTATGTGGTATAGCAACAGAGTAGAGGAGCATACGTGGGAAACTGAAGCTGAGATCGAGCTTCTTACCCGTATCTCTTCCCTTCTTGACTTTGTATTATTCTTTTTCTAGAAATTCGAGGATGAATTCTTGTAAGGGGGGAAGACTGTAATATTTTGATATTTTAAATAATATAAACTGCATTGGGATATGCAGTGTTAATAATTTTAATATATATATTTGGTTATTTAATTGTTTGGTTATTTATTAAAGTTATTTCTAATTATTTTAAGATTTCTACGTAAAAATTTTTTCGAGAATTTTATTTTTGGGAAAATTAAAACCTAAATAAATAATTATTAATTATATTGATCGGTTTTATGAATTTTCATGAGTCCATGCACGATTTTAATTGTCATATTAATATACATACATAACATGCATATATATACACATATTAAATAAATTAGGGTTTATTTATTTAATTAAACGTATACTATATAGTTTTAATAAATTAATGTGTAAATATATATATATATATATATATATATATATATATAATTTTTGTATAAAATACATATTTATTTTATGAGTTGTTATTTAATTAAAATTGATTTTTAATTATTTTATATTATTTTAAGCACTTTACGTAAAATTTTCCCGGGACTTACATTTTCGAGAAAATTTACACGTAAATTATTTATTATTAATTATTTTAAAAATTTTACGGACTTGCATGAGCTCATATATATTTTTAAAGTACTAAATAATGTATATATGTGTATGTATTTATTTAACTAGGGTTTAATTAATTATCCTAATATTTTATTATTTATTAATTAGTTTTAATATTATTTAATTATTTTTAGTGTATAAATTATTAAAAATATTAAATTATATGTGTGTGGTGTATATTTAATGTGTGTGATTTTATATTATTTTAATATATAGTGTAAAGGTATATATATATACATATACATTTAATATTAAACAAAAAAAAATAAAGTTTGATTTAATTACGAAATTGCCATCCATCCT
The DNA here is from genome assembly GCA_947683625.1 of Mallotus nudiflorus. Taxonomy (NCBI): domain Eukaryota; kingdom Viridiplantae; phylum Streptophyta; class Magnoliopsida; order Malpighiales; family Euphorbiaceae; genus Mallotus; species Mallotus nudiflorus. The sequence continues at coordinate 293,376 of CANTUR010001402.1, read as the reverse complement.
CCTCCCTCATTCCTGATCGCTCCCATCACCGTTCCACCACCTTCCATCCCATTTTCTCATCGTTGGTGTGCCTCCTAGCGTGTCACCTCCTTCCTCCAGTTGTTCCGCTGCCAGCAGAGCTCATTTACAGCGTCGGAGGAGCTTGATATCGCTAGAAAGCCGAATTCATTCTCACCGTCGTTCATGGAATTTTTTATCACCATTTTTGACATCGCCAGTCTCTTTTTTCTCCTTGAGCTCCGATGAGTGTGATTCCAAGCTTTGTTTCACTTAAAATGGTCTTGATTTGCTTAGGTTTCGATTTTGGTAATTCGGCCATTTTAGGGTTCTTGATTTTTTTGAACTTCGATTTGATTGATTCATGAAAAATTCCTTTACAAATGTTCATGTGTGAATTTTTTTTAGAATTTTTGGGAATTATTTTGATTTTTGGGTATTTTTGAATATTTTATTATTATTTTCTAATTTTTGAAAATTAATTAAATAAATTATGAAATTGTGTTTTATGATAAATATAGCTGTTGAAATGAATTATAGAAATTTATTTGGAATTTTTATAAATTTCTATGTATTTATTTTGAATTTAATTAATTTATGTAATTTTGGAAAAATAGGGTTAATTGTGTTTTTAATTGAAATTAATTGGTTAATTGAGTTTATTTATTGATACTATTGATAAATATGTTGAGAAAATTAATTTTGTGCAATTATATTATTTTTGGTGAATTTTTAGATTAATTTTAGTATATTTATACATATAGGGGTATTTTGGTAATTTTACCCTAAATTGGCTAAAATGTAATTAAATTGGTTTTAATAGTTATTTAAGGTATAAAAATGATTTCTAAAAATTATTTAGTATTTTTAATTAATTAAAACTATTTTTCGTGAATTATTTTCAAATATATATATAATATACGATTTTTCTAAATAAAATGAGTTTTTATTGGTTTTTAATGTGTTTTAGGGTTAATTATGTAATTTCTACTTATAAAATGTATTTCTATGATATAAGGGTATTTTTGGTATTTTTATATTGTTTTGTGAATTGTGGACCCCGGTAGGTAAACTGTAGTTTGGAGTCCGACCGAGGGGTTGTGGTTGTGGTTGTGTTTTGTGTCTATTTTTTAAAGTGTGTTTCCTTGCAGGGCCGGCTCTACTCTTTGAGTAGAGAGATGTCCATTTTACAGGGGAGATTCTGTCGAATTTTTAGTAGTATTCTCGTAAAACATGATGTCCGGTCGAACCCTAATTTTGATTCTGTGTCCAATATTCTAGATTGAGTTTCTAGGATTTTCTATTAGGTTTATTCTGATGTCTGTTATTTTTGTATATTTAGTTGCGCTAAGACTGAGGCCTAGTCGACCAGGCCCGTCGGACCCATCTCGAGGAGCGCACTAAGTGTGAGTTACTATTTTATATATATATGCTTAGGGTGCATGACTTAGAAATGTATGTGTTATTTGGATTAAATATGCATAAATAATTTAATTAGTACTTAAGTTTATTTTTAGTTTATTTTTCATATATTTTGAATTATATGCATGTTTTATTATACATTTATGTTCAAAATGTTTTTAAATATATATTTAGTTTATTTTACGATTTAATTGGATTTATTTGACGTATACATACTCGAAATATACCTGGTTTAATTTCAGTATATTTCTAGTATATATATGGTTTATGTTGCGACTTATTTCAAATTCATGCATCATTTATTTGTGAATGTATGTTTTATATTTATTAATGAAGGATATCAATAGAACGTGCTACCTAGTAGGCAGCACTAGGACCAAGTACGTACTGATACACTTACAGCATTTAGGCTATTTTACTAACCTGTTTGAGGATATTGATTGGATTTGATTATTTGATGTGTGAGAAAGGATTTGGGAGTGTGATTGCTGGAGCTCGGTTGACCAAGTGTCTCGGGGCCAATCACACTAACAGTCAGACTGCTGGAGCTCGGTTGACTTAGTGTCTCGGGGCCAGTCTACTGTCTAAATGGAATAAGTGATATATTTGGAATAAGTGAGCCTGTATGGCTAGAGTGTTGTCTAACACTATTTTGAGGTTGCGATATTCTAGGGTTCTATTCGATCCTTCATAAACAATGATTTTCAATAAATATATAAAATGATTTTATTACATATGTGTGTATTTGCTTGTATACATACATATTATATATACTTTTGATTGTATGCATTGGCATTTAGTATTGCATGTATATATATTATAGTAATTCACTCAGTGAGGTCTAACTCCCCTCCATTGACTAGTTTTTAGGAGAGTCATCGTCTTCAGACCACAATAGCAGGCCTGTACGCCGGATTTCTTCTACCCCGACTTCTTTATGTAAACTGCTAACTTGAGTTTTATTTTTATAATCTAGACACTGCAGTAGTTGTAATAAATTGTGGGTTTTATGTATTATATTTGTGTGAGTTACGTATTTTAAGAATTTGAACTGGATTTGTATTAAAGAGTTTATTTATATATATGAGATGAGGATTTGATTTAAATCCCGTGGTGGATTATTATTTTTATATTTATGATTTTATTCCGTTGCACAGTATTTGTAATATCCCGTATTTTTTTAAATATTTTTACACTGTACCGGGATATACAGTGTTAATAATTTTTGTATATATACTATGATATTTTTTACAAGTTGATATGTATTTAAAACCTATTTTTATTATTGTGTACTATTTAAAGTCCTTTACGTAAAATTTTCTCGGGACTTGCATTTTCGGGAAAATTTTCACGTAAATATTTTATTTTTAATTATTTTAAATATATTTACGGACTTGCATGAACTCATACGTATTTTTAAATTACTAAATAAAGCCTATGTGTGTATATATTTATTTAATTAGGGTTTAATTTATTACCCTAATATTTTATTATTTGTTTATTAATTTTATTATTATTTAATTATTTTATTTATTATTAAATTGTAAATATTAAGTGTGTGGTGTGTGATTTTTCCCAAATATTTTATTAAAATTTTTTTATTTATTTTTTCTTTTTTTCTTTTTTCTTTTTCTTTTTCTTTTTCTTTCTTTTTTCTTTTTCTTTTCTTTTCCTTTCCTTTTCTTTTCTTTTCTTCTTCTTCTTCTTCCTTCCCGTGCCCGATCCTTCTCCCTCCCGCTGTAACTTCCGACCACCTACCATCGGTGTGCTGCCAGCAGCTCCGCCTTCCCCAGCCAGCTGCTCCGCCGCCCCAAGCTCCTTACCCGGCGCCGGCTAGCCCCATTTTCCCCATTTTGGCCGAAACACCTCTCCTCGCCGTTCACTAACTTTTTGGCCACCATTTTTAACACCGTTAGTCTCTTTCTTCTCCTTGAGCTCCGGTGAGTGTGATTCTAGCTTTGGTTTGAGCTGAATTGGTCTTGATTTGCTTAGGTTCGAATTTTCAATTTCGGCCACATTAGGGTTTTTGATTTTTTTGAGCTTCAAATTGGTTGATTCATGAAAAATACCTTCACAAATGTTGATCCTAGTGGATTAATCTACATGTTTGAATTTTTGTGAAATTTTTGGAGATTATTTTGATTTTTGGGTATTTTTGAATATTTTAATATTATTTTCTAATTTTTGGAAATTAATTAAATAAATTATGAAATTGTGTTTTATGGTTAAATTAGTGTTGAAATGAATTATAGAAATTTATTTGGAATTTTTATGAATTTCTAAGTATTTATTTTGAATTATTTAAGTTTATGTAATTTTGGAAAATAGGGTTAAATGTGTTTTTAATTGAAATTAATTAGTTAATTGAGTTTAATTATTAATATTATTGATAAATATGTTGAGAAAATTAATTTTGGATAATTATACTATTTTTGGTGAATTTTTGAAGTAATTATAGTATATTTATATGTGTAGGGGTATTTTGGTAATTTTACACAAAATTGACTAAAAATGTAATTTAATTGGTTTTAATAGTTATTTAAGGTATAAAAATGATTTCTATAAATTATTTAGTATTTTTAATTAATTAAAACTATTTTTCATGAATTATTTTCAATTATATATATAATATACAGTTTTTCTAATAAAATGAGTTTTTATCGGTTTTTACTGTGTTTAAAGGTTAATTATGTAATTTCTACCTATAAAATGAATTTCTATGTTATAAGGGTATTTTTGGAATTTCTGAAATTATTCTGTGTTTGTGGACCTCGGTCGGTATACTGTAGTTTGAAGTCCGACCGAGGGGTTGTGAATGAGATGTGGTGTTTTATTTTCGAAGTGTGTTTCTTTGCAGGGTCAGCTCTACTCTTTGAGTAGAGAGATGTCCATTTTACAGGGAAGGTTCTGCCAAATTTTTGATAGAATTCTCGTAAAACATGATGTCCGGTCGAACCCTAATCTTGTTTCTATGTCTAATATTCTAGATCGATATTCTAGAATTTCTGTTAGGGTTATTCTGATGTCTATTATTTATTATTTGTTTAGTTGCACTGAGACCGAGGCCTAGTGGACCAGGCACGTCGGATCTATCTCGTGGAGCGCACTAATTTGTGAGTTGCTATTATATATATATATGCTTAGGATGCATGATTTAAAAATGCATGTTTTATTTTGATTAAATATGCATAAATAATTTGATTATCACTTAGGTTTATATTTAGTTTATTTTTGGTTTATTTATGGTATATATTAAATTATATGCATGTTTTATAAATAAATTATATTTAAAATGTTTTTAAATATATTTCTAGCTTAATTTATAATTTGATTGGATTCATTTGACGTATATATACTCGAAATATACCTGGTTTACTTTTGGTATATTTTCGGTATATATATGGTTTATATTATTATTTTATTTAAATTCATGCATCATTTATTTGTGAATGGATGTTTTATATTTATTAATGAAGGATATCAATAGAACATGCTACCTAGTGGGCAACACTAGGACCGAGTACGTACCGATACGCCTATAGTATTTAGGCTATATTACTAACCAGTTTGAGGATTTTGATTGGAATTGATTATTTGATGTGTGAGATATGGTTTGGAGGTGTGATTGCTGGAGCTCGGTTGACCAAGTGTCTCGGGGCCAATCACACTGGCAGTTAGACTGCTGGAGCTCGGTTGACTTAGTGTATCGGGGCCAGTCTACTGTCCAAATGGAATAAGTGAATATTTTGGAATAAGTGAGCCTGTATGGCTAGATAACACTGATTGAGGTTTCAATATCATAGGGTTCTATTTGATCCTTCATAAAAGATGATTTTCAATAAAATATATATAAAATGATTTTATTGCATCTGTATGCATTGTCATTTAGTGTGTATATATATATATTATAGTAATTCACTCAGTGAGGTATGACTCCCCTCCGTTGACAATTTTTCAGGAGAGTCAACATCTTCAGACCTCAATAGCAGGCCTATACATCGGATTTCTTCCGCCTCGGCTTCTTTGTGTAAACTGCTTACTTAAGTCTTATTTTTATAATCTAGACACTGCAATAGTTGTAAATTAATTGTGGGATTTTATGTATTATATTTATGCGAGAGATTGTATTATACTTAAACTGGATTTGTATGAAAAGATTTATATATGGGAGATGGATATTATTTTGGATATTTATGATTTTTATTTCTGCTGCATTATATATTGTTATTACTATTGCATGTTTATTTTATTTCTTTTAGGCTTGCTACGGGTTTCGGATTTAAAAGACTTCCCGTTCCCTAGCGCCGGTCATGGCCCCTATTTTGGGTCGTGACAAAGTTGGTATCAGAGTGGAGTTCTGTGTCAGGGCTTAGTTGTGTGAGTTGTGGCCCTAGTTTTCAGAGTTGTGTTTTCTGTTGAACTACTGCAGTGAATTAGGTTCGAGTATGTCTTGATAAGTATTCCTTGCTTAGTTTTATGCGTTATTCCTCCGTTGTCTATTTGTTTGAATCTTTCCGTTTCTCTTTTCAGAATGAGGAGGCGAGCACATGTCGCTCCACCGGTCATTAAGGCCAAGGATGATGAGTCTTTTCAGGATGAGGTTTTACCTCCTGAGCAGCCAGTTAGACGTAGAGGTCGTGGTAGAGGTAGACCTCGAGGAGCGGCAGGTCGCCGTAGGCAGAGAGAGTTACAGGACGAGGAGCCTGTAGAGCCTGAGTTTGATGTTCCTGTGCCTCCAGTTGTTTAGCATGTTCAACCTGCCTATCAGTAGGGTATGTCTGACCTTGAGGCAGCTTTGTTCTATGCCTGAGTTGGCAGGATTGCTTTCGATGGGACTTCTGATCCGTTAGACTTTCTGCACGTGATTGAGACTCAGACTCAGACTGCTCACACCGAGTACCAGCGGATCATGATGATTGAGTTGTCTGTCGAGGGACCAGCCCTAGATTGGTTCGTTCAGATGATCCAGCCCTATATGATGACGATGACATGGGCTCAGTTTCGTGAGCGATTTTTGAGGAGATTCTATCCAGAGCTGCTTCATTTGAGTTATCATCTCCGGTTGACTAGTATTTCTCGTGGAGATCGATCTGTAGAGGAGTACACTCGAGAGTTTCTTCGTCTAGGTAGATATGCAGAGGATCTGATGCGAGATCAGTATTTTACGGTCACTACTTATGTTATTGGGTTGGGTTCAGCATTTGCTAGTATGCCTACAACAGGCCTTACTCTGGAGTCTGTGATTGAGTTAGCAAAGGAGATTGAGCTGAGGCTAGTTAGGCAGGGAGCGATGCCTGATTATTACCAGCTAGGAGTTCAGTCGAGTGGATTGCAGGCTACTCCATATTCGAGTTTTCATGTTGGTTCGAGTAGTCAGCAGCGAGGTCCGACTCAGCAGAGTCAGAGACAGCAGCAACGAGTGCATCGGAGTAGTAGACATGGCCGTGGAGGTCAGCGTAGATCATTCAGATTTGGGTCAGGTGCTTCGAGCAGCAGCAGTGGTCGCAGTTCTGGATCAGCTGCCAGTGTTTGCCAGACTTACGGTAGAGTCCATCAGGGACCATGTTATCTGACACCACTGACATGCTTCAGATGCGGGCAGACAGGACATTTTGCCAGATCGTGTCCTTACTCCGAGTATCAGCAGTCGCATATTCTGTGATTCCCACAACAGTCGATTGCTAGTGCTGCACCCGTGCCATTTCAGTTACCACCAGTTCAACATCAGAGTTCCACTCAGCTTGTTCCACAGCAGAGTTGTGGTAGAGGTACTAGAGGAGGTGCCAGAGGTGTTGGCCAGGCTTCTACCAGTCAACAGGGAGGTCGAGGTCAGGCCAGAGTTTTCCATCTTACTCAGTAGGATGCTCAGGCATCTAATGCAGTTGTGGCAGGTATTGTTTCTGTTTGTTACCTGGATGCTTGGGTTTTGTTTGATCGGGTGCCATGCATTCGTTTGTTTCTCCTGTTTTTGCTTCTAAATCTTATTGGCAAGCTTTGAGGATGGCTTTTCCTTTGTCCGTTGCCACTCCTTTGAGCGATTCCTTGGACATCGATATTGTTCTTTCTGGTTGTCCAGTTCTCGTGGGAGATAGAGAATTACCCGCTGATTTGATATTGTTGGATGTGATGGAGTTTGATGTTATTTTTGGAATGGATTGGTTATCTCAGCACTATGTCATGGTAGATTACAGGAATAAAGAGGTGACTTTCAGAATTCCTGATGAAGAAGATTTTAAGTTTGTTGGTGATAGGAGTTCAGCACCTCAGAATCTTATTTCTGCTATTACAGCTAGGAAGTTGTTGAGGAAAGGTTGTCAAGGATATTTGGCATTGGTCAGGGATACTTCAGTGGAGAAGTTGTCACTCATAGATGTTCCTGTTGCTTGTGAGTTTCCTGATGTTTTTCCCGAGGAGTTGCCAAGTTTACCACCTCATAGAGAGATTGAGTTCTGTATAGATGTGGTTTCAGGAACTACTCCTATATCTATGCCACCCTACAGAATGGGCTCCTGTAGAGTTGAAAGAGTTGAAGGATCAGTTGCAAGAGTTATTGGATAAAGGTTTCATCAGACCCAATGTTTCTTCTTGGGGTGCACCAGTCCTATTTATGAAGAAGAAGGATGGTACCCTAAGACTGTGCATTGACTACAGAGAGCTGAATAAGGTGACAGTGGAGAACAAGTATCCTTTTCCGAGGATAGATGACTTATTTGACCAGCTATAGGGTGCACAGTTCTTTTCTAAGGTTGACTTGAGGTCGGGTTATCATCAGCTGCGGATTAGTGAAGCCGATGTTCCTAAGACGGCATTCCGCACTAGATATGGCCATTATGAGTTTCTGGTGATGTCTTTTGGTTTGACTAATGCACCAGCAGCTTTTATGGACCTGATGAATAGGGTATTCAGACAATATGTGGATCAGTTTGTGGTAGTCTTCATTGATGATATACTGGTTTATTCAAGGAGTATGGAGGAGCATGTATATCACTTGAGGATTGTACTACAAACATTGAGAGATCATCTGCTTTATACTAAATTCTCGAAGTGTGATTTCTGGATGGAGAGTGTTTCTTTTCTTGGACGCGTAATGTCTAAAGAAGGTATCCAGGTTGATCCACAGAAGATTGAGGCAGTGTCTGAGTGGCCTAGACCTACTTCTGTTACAGAGATTCAGAGTTTTCTGGGTTTAGCCGGGTATTATAGGCGGTTTGTGCAGGATTTTTCCAGAATAGCAGCCCCTATGACTCGCTTAACTCAGAAGAATGTTAGGTTTGAATGGTCAGAAATGTGTGAGAATAGTTTTCAGTTGTTGAAGGAGAAGTTGATCATAGCGCCAGTATTAGCTTTGCCTAATAGTGTGGATAAGTTCACAGTTTACTGTGATGCCTCTAGAATTGGCCTTGATTGTGTGTTAATGCAGAATGGAAGGGTGATAGCCTATGCTTTGAGGCAGTTGAAGAAGCATGAGCAGAACTATCCTACACATGACCTTGAAATGGCTGCAGTGATCTTTGCTTTAAAGATCTGGAGACATTATTTGTACGGGGTGACTTGTGAGATATTTACTGATCACAAGAGCCTTAAGTACATTTTCCAACAGAGAGATCTGAATCTGAGGTAGAGAAGATGGTTGGAATTGTTGAAGGATTATGACTGTGAGATATTATATCATCCGGGTAAAGCTAACGTGGTAGCAGATGCCTTGAGTAGAAAGTCCTCAAGCAGTCTTGCTCACATCAGTGTTGAGAGAAGACTGTCGATTCAGGAATTGCATCTGTTGGTGGATCAAGGTCTGATGATGAAGATTAGTAGATCAAGTGGACTGCTAGCTCAGTTTAAAGTATGATATGTACTGAGGGATAGGATTAAAGCAGCTCAGAGCCGAGATCCTATTCTAGAAAAGCTTACAGAGAATGTCAGAGCAGGGAAGTTCACTGATTTCACACTCGATGATGATGGTGTGTTGTGGATCAGTGGTAGATTGTGTGTTCCTGATGTGGATGATTTGAGAGAAGAAATACTAGAGGAAGCACATTCTACAGCCTACAGCGTACATCCGGGTATTACTAAGATGTACCACAGTATCAGAGATTTATACTGGTGGGATGGATTGAAGAAGGATGTCGCTGATTATATTGCTAAGTGTCTGACGTGTCAGCAAGTGAGAGCCGAACATCAAAAGCCTTCTGGGAAGCTTCAGCCTCTTCCTATTCCCAAGTGGAAGTGGGAAAGGATAGCTATGGATTTTGTGGTAGGTTTACCTCGTTCTAAGGATGGATATGATTCCATCTGGGTGATTGTAGACAGGTTGACGAAGTCTGCACATTTCTTTCCTGTGAAAGCCACTTATTCCGTAGCTAGATTGGCGAAACTGTATGTGAAGCATATTGTGTGCCTTCATGGAGTACCTGTGTCCATTGTGTCAGACAGGGGTTCAATGTTTACGTCTCGTTTTTGGCAGAAGTTACAGGAAGCGATGGGCACTAGGTTGGACTTTAGTACTGCTTTTCATCCTCAAATAGATGGTCAATCTGAGAGGACGATCCAGACATTGGAAGATATGTTGAGGATGTGTGTCCTGGATTTGGGAGGTAGCTGGGATGATCATTTGCCGCTCGTTGAGTTTGCATATAATAACAACTACCATAGCAGTATTGGCATGGCACCGTATGAGGCTTTGTATGGAAGGAAATGTAGATCCCCTTTGAGTTAGGATGAGATTAGTGAGAGAGCTTTGACTAGACCTGAGATGGTTCAGGATGCTGTAGAGAAAGTCACCGTGATCAAGTGAAGATTAGAGACCGCAGTTAACAGACAGAAGAGTTATGCGGATCCTAGGCACAGAGATGTGGAGTTTCGGGTCGGAGATTTTATTTTTTTGAAAGTATCTCCGATGAAGGGTGTGATGAGATTTGGCAGGAAGGGTAAGTTAGCACCGAGATATATTGGACCATTTGAGATTCTGGAGAGAGTTGGCACTGTTGCATATCGGTTGGATTTGCCTCCGAGTATGTCGCAAGTGCATCCAGTATTTCATATCTCGATGTTGAGGAAGTATATCTCAGACCCTTCACACGTGTTGTAGCCTGACAGTGTAGAAGTGAGTGAAGATTTGACGTTTGTGGAAGAACCTGTGGCGATCGTTGATTATCAAGTTCGACAGTTGCGGTCGAAGCAGATTTCGATGGTCAAGGTTCTGTGGCGTAGCAATAGAGTTGAGGAGCATACGTGGGAGACTGAAGCTGAGATGTGAGCTTCTTACTCGTATCTCTTTCCTTCCTGATCCTGTAATCTTTTCTTTCTGGAATTTGGGGACGAATTCTTGTAAGGGGGAAAGATTATAATATCCTATATTTTTTTAAATATTTTTACACTATACTGGGATATACAGTGTTAATAATTTTTGTATATATACTATGATATTTTTTACGAGTTGATATGTATTTAAAACCTATTTTAATTATTGTGTACTATTTAAAGTCCTTTACGTAAAATTTTCTCGGGACTTGCATTTTCGGGAAAATTTTCACGTAAATATTTTATTTTTAATTATTTTAAATATATTTACGGACTTGCATGAACTCATACGTATTTTTAAATTACTAAATAAAGCCTATGTGTGTATATATTTATTTAATTAGGGTTTAATTTATTACCCTAATATTTTATTATTTGTTTATTAATTTTATTGTTATTTAATTATTTTATTTATTATTAATTTGTAAATATTAAGTGTGTGGTGTGTGATTTTTCCCAAATATTTTATTAAAATTATTTTTTATTTATTTTTTCTTTTTTTCTTTTTTCTTTTTCTTTTTCTTTTTCTTTCTTTTTTCTTTTTCTTTTCTTTTCCTTTCCTTTTCTTCTCTTTTCTTCTTCTTCTTCTTCCTTCCCGTGCTCGATCCTTCTCCCCTCCCACTGCAACTTCCGACCACCTACCATCGGTGTGCCGCCAGCAGCTCCACCTTCCCCAGCCAGCAGCTCCGCCTTCCCCAGCCAGACAATTTCTGTGTCTAATATTCTAGATCGATATTCTAGGATTTCTATTAAGGTTATTCTGATGTCTATTATTTATTATTTGTTTAGTTGCACCGAGACCGAGGCCTAGCGGACCAGGCCCGTCGGATCTATCTCGTGGAGCGCACTAATTTGTGAGTAGCTATTATATATATATATGCTTAGGATGCATGATTTAAAAATGCATGTTTTATTTTGATTAAATATGCATAAATAATTTGATTATCACTTAGGTTTATATTTAGTTTATTTTTGGTTTATTTATGGTATATATTAAATTATATGCATGTTTTATAAATAAATTATATTTAAAATGTTTTTAAAATATATTTCTAGCTTAATTTATAATTTGATTGGATTCATTTGATGTATATATACTCGAAATATACCTGGTTTACTTTTGGTATATTTTCGGTATATATATGGTTTATATTGTTGTTTTATTTAAATTCATGCATCATTTATTTGTGAATGGATGTTTTATATTTATTAATGAAGGATATCAATAGAACGTGCTACCTAGTGGGCAGCACTAGGACCGAGTACGTACCGGCATGCCTATAGTATTTAGGCTATATTACTAACCAGTTTGAGGATTTTAATTGGAATTGATTATTTGATGTGTGAGATATGGTTTGGAGGTATGATTGCTGGAGCTCAGTTGACCAAGTGTCTCGAGGCCAATCACATTGGCAGTTAGACTACCGGAGCTCAGTTGACTTAGTGTCTCAGGGCCAATCTACTGTCCAAATGGAATAAGTGAATATTTTGGAATAAGTGAGCTTATATGGCTAGAGTGTTGTCTAACACTGATTGAGGTTTCGATATCATAGGGTTCTATTTGATCCTTCATAAAAGATGATTTTCAATAAAATATATATAAAATGATTTTATTACATCTGTATGCATTATCATTTAGTGTGTATGTATATATATTATAGTAATTCACTCAGTGAGGTCTGACTCCCCTCTGTTGATAATTTTTCAGGAGAGTCAACATCTTCAGACCTCAATAGCGGGCCTATACGCCGGATTTCTTCCGCCCCGGCTTCTTTGTGTAAACTGCTTACTTGAGTCTTATTTTTATAATCTAGACATTGCAGTAGTTGTAAATTAATTGTGGGATTTTATGTATTATATTTATGCGAGATATTGTATTATACTTGAACTGGATTTGTATGAAAAGATTTATATATGGGAGATGGATATTATTTTGGATATTTATGATTTTTATTTCCGCTGCATTATATATTGTTATTACTATTGCATGTTTATTTTATTTTTTTTAGGCTTGCTACGGGTTCCGGATTCAAAAGTATTCCATTCCCTAGCGCCGGTCATGGCCCCTGTTTTGGGTCGTGACAGTATTTTACTTAATTATGTTATTATTACTATTGCATGTGTTATTTTATTTTAGGCTTGCTACGGGTTCCGGATTCGAAAGAATTCTCATTCCCTAGCGCCAGTCATGGCCCCTGTTTTGGGTCGTGATATATATATATATATATATATATATATGTAATATCCCGTGCTTTTAAAATATTTTTACACTATATCGGGATATGCAGAGTTAATGATTTCTGTATTTTATATGATATTTTTATGAGTTAATATGTATTTTAGACCTATTTTAATTACGGTGTATTATTTTCAGTGTTTTACGTAAAATTTTCCCGGGACTTGCATTTCCGGGGAAATTTTCACGTAAACAATGTATTATTAATTATTTTAAATGTATTTACGGACTTGCATGAACTCATGCGTATTTTTAAATTATTAAATAAAGCCTGTGTGTATAATTATTTAATTAGGGTTTATTATTATTACCCTAATATTTTATTAAGTATTTATTTGTTTGATTGTTATCTAATTAATTTTATTTAGTATAAATTATTAAAATATTAATATTTTTATGTGTGTGGTGTATATTTGATGTGTGTAATTTAATATTATTTTAATATATAGTATAAAGTATATATATATATATACATATATTTGTCAAAAATCAAAAAGAATTGGAAAATTACACATTTGCCCCCTCCCTCTCCTTCTTCTCTCCCGATCGCTCACCCTCACTACGCCTCCCATTCCAGCACGCCGGACCGCCCCTCGCCGCCACCAGCTGCCGCCAACCTCCTTCCCCTTCCTTCCTCTTCCTCTCTGACGTGACCAGGCCGCCGGAAGCCCGCTGGAACGCCCGGAATCCGCCATGGCAGCAAGTTGAGCTTTTTGTCGTCGACGACGATTCTGACCACCATTTCATGCACCGCCGGTCTTCATCGACTCCTTGAGCTCCGGTGATTCCAATTCTAAGCTCCTTTCGGCCTGAAATCAAGTGGATTTTGAGGTTTGAGCTAAAACTCAATTCGGTCACATTAGGGTTTTCGATTTTTTTGAGCTTCGAATTGATTGATTCATGGAAACTTCCTTCACAAATGTTGTTCCTAGTAGTTCAATCTACATGTATGAATTTTTGTAGAATTTTTGGAGATTGTTTGGATTTTTGGGTATTTTTGAATATTTTAATATTATTTTCTAATTTTCGGAAATTAATTATTTAAATTATGAAATTGGAGTTTATGGTTAAATTGGGTGTTGAAATGAATTATAGGAATTTATTTAGAATTTTTATGAATTTCTAAGTATTTATTTTTAATTATTTGAGTTTATGTGAATTTGAGAAAATCAGGTTAAATGTGTTTTTATTTGAAATTAATTGGTTAATTGAGTTTAATTATTAATATTATTGATAAATATGTTGAGAAAATTAATTTTGGATAATTGTATGATTTTTGGTGAATTTTTGAAGTAATTTAAGTATATTTATATATATAGGGGTATTTTGGTAATTTTACCCTAAATTGGCTAAAAATGTAATTTAATTGGTTTTAATAGTTATTTAAGGTATAAAAATGATTTATACAAATTATTTGGTATTTTTAACTAATTAAAACTATTTTTCTGTGATTTAAGGATATTTTTGTTATATCTGGAATTATTTTGTGTTTGTGGACCCCGATCGGTAGACTGTAGTCTGGAGTCCGACCGAGGGGTTTTGGATTTCTGTTGAGCTTGTATTTCAAAGTGTATTTCTTTGCAGGGTCGGCTCTACTCTTTTGAGTAGAGAGATGTTCGTTTTACAGAGGAGGTTCTGCCGGATTTTCGATAGAATTCTCGTAAAACGTGATATCCAGTCGAACCCTAAATTCCGATTCTGTGTTTAATACTCTAGATTGAATTCTAGGACTTCTGTTAGGGTTATTCTGATGTCGATTACTTATTTCTTGTTTAGTTGCGCCGAGACCGAGGGCTAGTGGACCAGGCCCGTCGGACCTGTCTCGTGGAGCGCACTAGGTGAGTTACTGTACTATGTATACATGCTTAGGATGCATGATTTAGAAATATATGTTTTATTTTGATTAAAAATGCATAAACATTATGATTTGTATTTAAGTATATTTTTGGTTTATTTTTGGTATATAATAGATTATATACATGTTTTATTAATAAAATATATTTAAGATGTTTTTAAATATATTTCCAACTTAATTTATGATTTGATTGAATTCATTTGACGTATATATACTCGAAATATACCTGGTTTGCGTTTGGTATATTTCCGGTATATATATGGTTTATATTGTTATTTCATTTATATTCATGCATCATTTATTTTTGTGAATGAATGTTTTACATTTAATGATGAAGGATATCGATAGAACGTGCTACCTAGTGGGCAGCACTAGGACCGAGTACGTACCGGTACGCCTATAGCTTTAGGCTATAATACTAAATTATTTTTGGATATTGATTTGATTATGATTATTGATATGTGAGATGTGGTTTGTGGGTGTGATTGCTGGAGCTCGGTTGACCAAGTGTCTCGGGGCCAATCACACTGGCAGTTAGACTGCTGGAGCTCGGTTGACTTAGTGTCTCGGGGCCAGTCTACTGTCCAAATGGATTAAGTGCATATATTTGGACTAAATGAGCCTGTATGGCTAGAGTGTTGTTTAACACTACTTTCTGAGGTTGCGATATTCTAGGGTTCTATGTGATCCTTCATAAACTATGATTTTCAATAAAATATATAAAATGATTTTATTGCATATGTGTGCAATTGCCTGTATATATACATATTATATATATACTGCTGATTGTATGCATTATCACTTAGTGTGTATGTATATATATTATAGTAATTCACTCAGTGAGGTCTGACTCCCCTCCGTTGACTATTTTTCAGGAGAGTCAACTTCTTCAGACCTCAGTAGCAGGTCGATACGCCGGATTTCTTCCGCCCCGGCTTCTTTGTGTAAACTGTCTACTTGAGTCTTATTTATTTTATCTAGACACTGCAGTAGTTGTGAATTAAAGTATTGAATTTCGTGTATTTTATTTTAAAGGAGATGTATTATATTAAAACTGGATTTGTATTAAAGAGATTTTATATATGTGATGAGATGAGTTTTGATTTAAATCCAGTTGATATGGGTAATATCATTATATTTATGATTTTTATTTTCCGCTGCATATTATATGGTTATTGTTATTGCATGATTTATTTTATTTTTAGGCTTGCTACGGGTTCCGGATTCGAAAGAATTCCCATTCTCTAACGCCGGTCATGACTCCTGTTTGGGTCGTGACAAAGTTGGTATCAGAGCGGAGTTCTGTGTCAGGGCTTAGTTATGTGAGTTGTGGCCCTAGTTTTTGAGTTGTGTTTTCTGTTGAACTACTGCAGTGTATTAGGTTCGAGTACGTCTTGATAAGTATTCCTTGCTGTAGTTTTCAGCGTTATTCTTCCATTGTCTGTTTTGTCTGAATCTTTTCGTTTGTCTTTTCAATATGAGGAGGCGAGCGCGTGTCGCTCCACCGGTCGTTGAGGCCGAGGATGATGAGTCTTTTCAGGATGAGGTTTTACCTCCTGAGCCGCCAGTTAGGCATAGAGGTCGTGGCAGGGGTAGACCTCGAGGAGCGACAGGTCGCCATAGGCAGAGAGAGTTACAGGACGAGGAGCCTGTTGAGCCTGAATTTGATGTTCCTGTTCCTCCAGTTGTTCAGCCTGCCTATCAGCAGGGTATGTCTGACCCTGAGGCAGCTTTGTTCTATGCCCGAGTTGGCAGGATTGCTTTCAATGGTACTTCTGATCCTTTAGATTTTCTGCATGCGATTGAGACGAGGACTCGGACTGCTCATACCGAGTACCAGCGGATCATGATTGTTGAGTTGTCTGTTGAGGGACCAGCCTTGGATTGGTTTATTCAGATGATCCAGCCCTTTATGATGACGATGACCTGGGCTCAGTTTCGAGAGCGATTCATGAGGAGATTTTGTCCAGAGCCTCTTCGTTTGAGCTATCGTCTCCGTTTGACCAGTATTTCTCATGGAGATCGATCTGTAGAGGAGTATACCCGAGAGTTTCTTCGTCTGGGTAGATATGCCGAGGATCTGATGCGAGATCCGTATTTCACAGTTACTACCTACGTTACTGGTTTGGGTTCAGCTTTTGCTGGTATGCCTACAGCAGGTCTTACTCTCGAGTCTGTGATTGAGCTAGCTAAGGAGATTGAGCTGAGGTTAGTTAGGCAGGGAGCGATGCCTGATTATTACCAGCTAGGAGTTCAGTCGAGTGGATTGCAGGCTACTCCATATTCGAGTTTTCATGTTGGTTCGAGTAGTCAGCAGCGAGGTTCGACTCAGCAGAGTCAGAGACAGCAGCAGCGAGTGCATCGGAGCAGTAGACATGGCCGTGGAGGTCAGCGTAGATCGTTCAGATTTGGGTCAGGTGCTTCGAGCAGCAGCAGTGGTCGTAGTTCTGGATCAGCTGCTAGCATTTGCCAGACTTGTGGTAGAGTCCATCAGGGGACCGTGTTATCTGACACCACTGACATGCTTCAGATGCGGGCAGACATGACATTTTACCAGATCATGTCCTTATTCTGGGTATCAGCAGCAGCAGATTCCACGATTTCCACAGCAGTCGATTGCTAGTGCTACACCCGTGCCATTTCAGTTGCCACCAGCCCAGCATCAGAGTTCTACTCAGTTTGTTCCACAGCAGAGTCATGGTAGAGGTACTAGAGGAAGTGCTAGAGGTGTTGGCCAGGCTTCTACCAGTCAGCAGGGAGGTCGAGGTCAGGCCAGAGTCTTCCATCTGACTCAACAGGATGCTCAGGCATCTAATGCAGTCGTGGCAGGTATTGTTTCTGTTTGTTACCTGGATGCTTGGATTTTGTTTGATCCGGGTGCCACGCATTCGTTTGTTTCTCCTATTTTTGCTTCTAATCTTGTTGGCAAGCTTCGAGGATGGCTTTTCCTTTGTCTGTTGCCACTCCTCTGAGCGATTCCTTGGACACCGATATTGTTCTTTCTGGTTGTCCAGTTCTCGTGGGAGATAGAGAATTACCCGCTGATTTGATTTTGTTGGATGTGATGGAGTTTGATGTTATTCTGGGAATGGATTGGTTGTCTCAGCACTTCACCGTGGTAGATTGCAGGAATAAGGAGGTGACTTTTAGAATTCCTGGTGAAGAAGATTTCAAGTTTGTTGGTGATAGGAGTTCAGCACCTCAGAATCTTATTTCTGTTATTACGGCTAGGAAATTGTTGAAGAAAGGTTGTCAGGGATTTTTGGCATTGGTCAGGGATACGTCAGTGGAGAAGTTGTCACTCACAAATGTTCCTGTTGCTTGTGAGTTTCCTGATGTTTTTCCCGAGGAGTTGCCAGGTTTACCACCTCACAGAGAGATTGAGTTCTGTATAGATGTGGTACCAGGTACTACTCCTATATCTATGCCACCCTATCGTATGGCTCCTGCAGAGTTGAGAGAGTTGAAGGAGCAATTGCAAGAGTTGTTGGATAAGGGTTTTATCAGACCTAGTGTTTCCCCTTGGGGTGCACCAGTCTTGTTTGTGAAGAAGAAGGATGGTACCCTGAGACGTGCATTGACTACAGAGAGCTGAATAAGGTGACGATGAAGAATAAGTATCCTCTCCCGAGGATAGATGATTTGTTTGATCAGCTCCAGGGTGCACAATTCTTTTCTAAGGTTGACTTGAGGTCAGGTTATCATCAGCTGCGATTAGTGAAGCTGATATTCCTAAGACAGCTTTCCGCACTCGATATGGCCATTATGAGTTTCTGGTGATGTCTTTTGGTTTGACTAATGCACCAGCAGCTTTTATGGATCTGATGAACAGAGTATTCAGACCGTATGTGGATCAGTTTGTAGTAGTCTTCATTGATGATATACTAGTATATTCAAGGAGTATGGAAGAGCATGTATATCATTTGAGGATTGTACTACAGGCATTGAGAGATCATCAGCTTTATGCTAAATTCTCGAAGTGTGATTTCTGGATGGAGAGTGTTTCTTTTCTTGGACACGTAGTGTCTAAAGAAGGTATTCAGGTTGATCCACATAAGGTTGAGGCAGTATCTGAATGGCCTAGACCTACTTCTGTTACGGAGATTCGGAGTTTTCTAGGTTTAGCAGGGTATTATAGGCGGTTTGTGCAGGATTTTTCCAGGATAGCAGCCCCTATGACTCGCTTGACTCAGAAGAATGTTAGATTCGAGTGGTCAGAAGCTTGTGAGAATAGTTTTCAATTGTTGAAAGAGAAGTTGACCACAGCGCCAGTATTAGCTTTGCCTAATAGTGTGGATAAGTTCATAGTTTACTGTGATGCCTCTAGAATTGGTCTTGGTTGTGTGTTGATGCAGAATGGAAGGGTGATAGTCTATGCTTCGAGGCAGTTGAAGAAGCATGAGCAGAACTATCCTACACATGATCTTGAGATGGCTGCAGTGATCTTTGCTTTGAAGATTTGGAGACATTATCTGTACGGGGTGACTTGTGAGATATTTACTGATCACAAGAGCCTTAAGTACATTTTTCAGCAGAGAGATTTGAATTTGAGGCAGAGAAGATGGTTGGAACTGTTGAAGGATTATGATTGCGAGATTCTTTACCATCCGGGTAAAGCTAATGTGGTAGCAGATGCTTTGAGTAGGAAGTCTTCAGGTAGTCTTGCTCACATTGGTGTTGAGAGGAGACCATTGATCCAAGAGTTGCATTTATTGGTGGATCAAGGTCTGATGATGAAGATTAGTAGATCAGGTGGACTGTTAGCTCAGTTTAAAGTACGATCTGTACTGAGGGATAGGATTAAAGCAGCTCAGAGCCGAGATCCTATTCTGAAAGAGCTTGCAGGGAATGTCAGAGTAGGGAAGTTCACTAATTTCACACTCAATGATGATGGTGTGTTGTGGATCAGTGGTAGATTGTGTGTTCCAGATGTGGATGATTTGAGAGAGGAGATCTTAGAGGAAGCACATTCTACAGCCTACAGCGTTCATCCAGGTGTTACTAAGATGTACCATAGTATCAGAGATCTATACTGGTGGGACGGATTGAAGAAAGATGTCGCTGATTATGTTGCTAAGTGTTTGACGTGTCAGCAAGTGAAAGCCGAACATCAGAAGCCTTCTGGGAAGCTTCAGCCTCTTCCTATTCCCGAGTGGAAGTGGGAAAGGATAGCTATGGATTTTGTGGTCGGTTTACCTCGTTCGAAGGATGGATACGATTCCATCTGGGTGATTGTAGACAGATTGACGAAGTCTGCACATTTCTCGCCTGTGAAAGCTACATATTCAGTTGCTAGATTGGCGAAGTTGTATGTGAAGCATATTGTGTGCCTTCATGGAGTACCTGTGTCCATTGTGTCAGATAGAGGTTCGGTGTTTACTTCTCGTTTTTGGCAGAAGTTGCAGGAAGCGAGGGCACTAGGTTGGATTTCAGTACTGCTTTTCATCCTCAGACAGATGGCCAGTCTGAGAGGACGATCCAAACACTGGAAGATATGTTGAGGATGTGTGTCTTGGATTTGGGAGGTAGCTGGGATGATCATTTGTCGCTTGTTGAGTTTGCATATAATAACAGCTACCATAGCAGTATTGGTATGGCACCATATGAGGCGTTATATGGAAGGAAGTGTAGATCCCCATTGATTTGGGATGAGATTGGAGAGAGAGCTTTGACTGGACCAGAGATGGTTCAAGATGCTGCAGAGAAAGTTGCCGTGATCAAGCGCAGATTAGAGACCGCAGTAAGCAGACAGAAGAGTTATACGAATCCTAGGCGCAGAGATGTGGAGTTTCAGGTTGGAGATTTTGTTTTTCTGAAAGTATCTCCGATGAAGGGTGTGATGAGATTTGGCAGGAAGGGTAAGTTAGCACCGAGATACATTGGACCGTTTGAGATTCTGGAGAGAATTGGCACTGTTGCATATCGGTTGGATTTGCCTCCGAGTATGTCACAGGTGCATCCAGTATTTCATATCTCGATGTTGAGGAAGTATATCTCAGACCCTTCACACGTGTTGCAGCCCGACAGTATGGAAGTGAGTGAAGATTTGACATTTGTGGAAGAACCTGTGGCGATCGTTGATTATCAAGTTCGACAGTTGCGATCAAAGCAGATTCCAATGGTCAAGGTTCTGTGGCGTAGCGACAGAGTTGAAGAGCATACGTGGGAGACTGAAGCTGAGATGCGAGCTTCTTACCCGTATCTCTTTCCTTCTTGATCTTGTTTTCTGGAATTCGGGGACGAATTCTTGTAAGGGGGGGACTCTGTAATATCCCGTGTTTTTAAAATATTTTTACACTGTACCGGGATATGCACAGTTAATGATTTCTGTATTTTATATGATATTTTTACGAGTTAATATGTATTTTAGACCTATTTTAATTACGGTGTATTATTTTCAGTGTTTTACGTAAAATTTTCCCGGGACTTGCATTTCCGGGGAAATTTTCACGTAAACAATGTATTATTAATTATTTTAAATGTATTTACGGACATGCATGAACTCATGCATATTTTTAAATTATTAAATAAAGCCTGTGTGTATAATTATTTAATTAGGGTTTATTATTATTACCCTAATATTTTATTAAGTATTTATTTGTTTTATTGTTATCTAATTAATTTTATTTAGTATAAATTATTAAAATATTAATATTTTTATGTGTGTGGTGTATATTTGATGTGTGTAATTTAATATTATTTTAATATATAGTATAAAGTATATATATATATACATATATTTGTCAAAAATCAAAAAGAATTGGAAAATTACACATTTGCCCCCTCCCTCTCCTTCTTCTCTCCCGATCGCTCACCCCTCACTGCGCCTCCCATTCCAGCATGCCGGACCGCCCCTCGCCGCCACCCAGCTGCCACCAACCTCCTTCCCCTTCCTTCCTCTTCCTCTCCGACGTGACCAGGCCGCCGGAAGCCCGCTGGAACGCCCGGAATCCGCCATGGCAGCAAGTTGATCTTTTTATCGTCGACGACGATTCCGGCCACCATTTCGTGCACCGCCGGTCTTCATCGACTCCTTGAGCTCCGGTGATTCCAATTCTAAGCTCCTTTCGGCATGAAATCAAGTGGATTTTGAGGTTTGAGCTAAAACTCAATTCGGTCACATTAGGGTTTTCGATTTTTTTGAGCTTCGAATTGATTGATTCATGGAAACTTCCTTCACAAATGTTGTTCCTAGTAGTTCAATATACATGTATGAATTTTTGTATAATTTTTGGAGATTTTTTGGATTTTTGGGTATTTTTGAATATTTTAATATTATTTTCTAATTTTCGGAAATTAATTATTTAAATTATGAAATTGGAGTTTATGGTTAAATTGGGTGTTGAAATGAATTATAGGAATTTATTTAGAATTTTTATGAATTTCTAAGTATTTATTTTTAATTATTTGAGTTTATGTGAATTTGAGAAAATCAGGTTAAATGTGTTTTTATTTGAAATTAATTGGTTAATTGAGTTTAATTATTAATATTATTGATAAATATGTTGAGAAAATTAATTTTGGATAATTGTATGATTTTTGGTGAATTTTTGAAGTAATTTAAGTATATTTATATATATAGGGGTATTTTGGTAATTTTACCCTAAATTGGCTAAAAATGTAATTTAATTGGTTTTAATAGTTATTTAAGGTATAAAAATGATTTCTACAAATTATTTGGTATTTTTAACTAATTAAAACTATTTTTCGTGAATTATTTTCAATTATAAATAAAATATACGGTTTTTCAAATAAAATGAATTTTTATCGGTTTTTACTATGTTTTAAGGCTAATTATGTAATTTCTACGTATAAAATATATTTCTGTGATTTAAGGATATTTTTGTTATATCTGGAATTATTTTGTGTTTGTGGACCCCGATCAGTAGACTGTAGTCTGGAGTCCGACCGAGGGGTTGTGGATTTCTGTTGAGCTTGTATTTCAAAGTGTATTTCTGTGCAGGGTCGGCTCTACTCTTTTGAGTTGAGAGATGTCCGTTTTACAGGGGAGGTTCTGCCGGATTTTCGGTAGAATTCTCGTAAAACGTGATATCCAGTCGAACCCTAAATTCTGATTCTGTGTTTAATACTCTAGATTGAATTCTAGGACTTATGTTAGGGTTATTCTGATGTCGATTACTTATTTCTTGTTTAGTTGCGCCGAGACCGAGGGCTAGTGGACCAGGCCCGTCGGACCTGTCTCGTGGAGCGCACTAGGTGAGTTACTGTACTATGTATACATGCTTAGGATGCATGATTTAGAAATATATGTTTTATTTTGATTAAAAATGCATAAACATTATGATTTGTATTTAAGTATATTTTTGGTTTATTTTTGGTATATAATAGATTATATACATGTTTTATTAATAAAATATATTTAAGATGTTTTTAAATATATTTCCAACTTAATTTATGATTTGATTGAATTCATTTGACGTATATATACTCGAAATATACCTGGTTTGCGTTTGGTATATTTCCGGTATATATATGGTTTATATTGTTATTTCATTTATATTCATGCATCATTTATTTTTGTGAATGAATGTTTTACATTTAATGATGAAGGATATCGATAGAACGTGCTACCTAGTGGGCAGCACTAGGACCGAGTACGTACCGGTACGCCTATAGCTTTAGGCTATAATACTAAATTATTTGTGGATATTGATTTGATTATGATTATTGATATGTGAGATGTGGTTTGTGGGTGTGATTGCTGGAGCTCGGTTGACCAAGTGTCTCGGGGCCAATCACACTGGCAGTTAGACTGCTGGAGCTCGGTTGACTTAGTGTCTCGGGGCCAGTCTACTGTCCAAATGGATTAAGTGCATATATTTGGACTAAGTGAGCCTGTATGGCTAGAGTGTTGTTTAACACTACTTTCTGAGGTTGCGATATTCTAGGGTTCTATGTGATCCTTCATAAACTGTGATTTTCAATAAAATATATAAAATGATTTTATTGCATATGTGTGCAATTGCCTGTATATATACATATTATATATATACTGTTGATTGTATGCATTATCACTTAGTGTGTATGTATATATATTATAGTAATTCACTCAGTGAGGTCTGACTCCCCTCCGTTGACTATTTTTCAGGAGAGTCAACTTCTTCAGACCTCAGTAGCAGGTCGATACGCTGGATTTCTTCCGCCCCGGCTTCTTTGTGTAAACTGTCTACTTGAGTCTTATTTATTTTATCTAGACACTGCAGTAGTTGTGAATTAAAGTATTGAATTTCGTGTATTTTATTTTAAAGGAGATGTATTATATTGAAACTGGATTTGTATTAAAGAGATTTTATATATGTGATGAGATGAGTTTTGATTTAAATCCAGTTGATATGGGTAATATCATTATATTTATGATTTTTATTTTCCGCTGCATATTATATGGTTATTGTTATTGCATGATTTATTTTATTTTTAGGCTTGCTACGGGTTCCGGATTCGAAAGAATTCCCGTTCCCTAGCGCCAGTCATGACTCCTGTTTTGGGTCGTGACAATATATATATATATATATATATATATATATATATATATATATATATATATATATATATATATATATTAGAAGTTTGTCAAATTTACCAAAGTTGCCACCTGATCCTCTCAAAATGCCCGATGCCATCCTAGCCATTTCTGGCCACTGCCATGCCTTCCCCTTGCCGTTGGTGTGCCTCTCGACGTACCACCATTGTCCCAGGCAGCTCCGTCGTCTTCTCCGGCATTGTTTGGCCGAAAATCCGAAACCTCCATTAATTCCATTCTCCCTCGTCTGGCCACCATTCTTGATGATTCTGACATGGTTTTGCTCCTAGAACTCTATAGAAGCTGATTCTAAGCTCATTGTAGCTTGAAAACTCGATTTGGTAAGGATTTAAGCTTGATTTTCATTTCGGCCACTTTGAGTTTTTTTTTTATTTTTTTGAACTTTGATTCTAATGATTCTAGCTAACTTCCTTCACAAAGATTGATCCTCTTAGCTTACTCTACATCCTGTAATTTTTATGGAATTTTTGGGAATTATTTTGATTTTTATGAATTTTTTATTATTTTATTAATATTTTCTAATTTTCATAAATTAATTAATTAAATTATAAAATTGTGATTTATGTTGTTTATAGGTGTTAAAATGAATTTTAGAAATTTATTTGTAATTTTTGTGATTTTTGTATAATTATTATGAATTTATTTAGTTTAGGTGATTTTTGGAAAATTAAGTTAATTAAGTATTCTGTTAAAATTAATTGGTTAATTGAGTATAATTATTGATTTTATTGAATTATATGTTGAGAAATTAATTTTTGAGTAATTATATTATTTTTAGTGAATTTTTGTATAATTAGAGTGAATTATGTGAAATTATATATAGTTAGGGGTATTTTGGTAATTTGGTACTAAATTGGCTAAAAATATAATTGAATTGGTTTTAATAGTTATTGAGGTATAAAAATGATTTTTATAAATTATTTAGTAATTTTTAACTAATTAAAACTATTTTTCGTAAATTATTTTCAAATTATATATAATATACTATTTTCGTAAATAAATGAGTTTTTATTGATTTTTAATATGTTTTAGGGCTAATTATGTAATTTGAAGTTAAAAAATGAATTTTGGATAATATTTATGAATTTATCGAGAATTATGGATTTTTAATAATATTTTATTAAATTAGGGTTTTTATTTCAATTACCGGTGAAATAATTATTTTCAGTGTTTTAAATATTTAATTTGCTATATTTTGATTATTAAGGGGTATTTTTTTATATTTCTAGCATTTTCATGTATTCTATGATACCTCGTGAATTATGAACCTCGGTTGGTGGAATTGTAGTTTGGGAGTCCGACCGAGAGGTTGTATGATTGTGTATTTTCGAAGTGTGTTTTCTTACAGGACCGACTCTACTTTTTGAGTAGAGAGATGTCCGTTTTACAAGGGAGGTTCTGCCGAATTTTCGATAGAATTCTCATAAAACGTGACATTCGGTCAAATCCCTATTCCTATTCTATGTCTGGTGTTTTAGATCGAGTTTCTAGAATTCCATTAGACATATTCTGATTACATATTGTCATTTATTTATTTAGTTGCACCAAGACTAAGGCCTAGTGGACCAAGCCCATCGGACCCGTCTCAAGGAGCGCACAACTGTGAGTTGTTATTTTATATATACGTGTTTTAGGATTGCAAGTTTTAGAAGTGTATGTTTAAATATTATGAAATATGCATAAATGATTTAATAATTGCTTAGGTATATTTTTGGTATATTTTAAATTAAATGCGTGTTTTATTATTGAATTATACCTAAAATGTTTTTAAGTATATTTATAGTTTATTTTATAATTAAATTGAATTTATTCGACATATATATACTCGAAATATACTTGGTTTATTTTTGGTATATTTCTAGTATATATATGGTTTATATTGTTATTTTATTTAAAGTCATGCATTATTTATTTCATGAATGAATGAATTTATTTTAAATGAAGGATATCAATAGAATGTGCTACCTAGTGGGCAGCACTAGGACCTAGTACGTACCGGTACGATGATAGAATTTAGGTTATATTACTAACCTATTTGTGGATATTGATTGGATTGATTTATTTGATGTGTGATGTGATTGAGAGTGTGATTGCTGGAGCTCAATTGACCAAGTGTCTTAGGGCCAATCACACTGACAGTCAGACTGCTGGAGCTTGGTTGACTTAGTGTCTCGGGGCCAGTGTACTGTCTAAATGGAACAAGTGAATTTATTTGGAATAAGTGAGCCTGTATGGCTAGAGTGTTGTCTAACACTGTTTGAGGTTGCGATTATCTAGGGTTCTATTTGATCCTTCATAATCAGATATTATTTTCAGTATTTATATAAAATGATTTTGTTGCATCCGTGTGTATTTGCCTGTGCATTGGCATTTAGCTATGCATGTATATATATTACAACAATTCACTCAGTGAGGTCTGACTCCCCTCTGTTGACTATGTTTTAGGAGAGTCTTCGTCTTCAGACCTCAATAGTAGACCCTTACGCCGAATTTCTTCTGCCTCGGCTTTACTATGTAAACTGCTCACTTAATTTTATTTTGTATTCTAGACACTGCAGTAGTTATATTTAAGTTTGTGGGATGTTTATTTTATATATGTTTGAGATTTGTATTTTAAAGGATTGAAACGAGAATTTGTGTTATAAGATTATCTATATATAAGCTGAGTCTGTTTTATCATATGAGTTGGTGGATTATTATTATTACATATGAGATTTTAATTTTCACTACAAGATATTTTATTTATATTATTATTATTGCGTGCTTTTATTTTATTTTTAAGGCTTGCTACGGGTTTCGGATTCAAATGAATTCCCGTTCCCTAGCGCCGGTCATGGGCCCTGTTTTGGGTCATGACACAGATACTCCATGAAGGCACACAATATGTTTCACATATAGCTTCACCAATCTAGCTATAGATGTCATGACCCAAAACAGGGGCCATGATCGGCGCTAGGGAACGGGAATTCTTTCGAATTTAGAACCCGTAGCAAGCCTAAAAAAAAAAACATACAATAATAATAACAACACTTAATGCAGCGGAAATAAAAATCATAAATATCACAATAACATCTGCACTAACTGGATTTAAATTAAATCCTCATCTCATATATATATAAACTCTTTTAATACAAATCCAGTTCAAATATAATACAACATCTCTTAAATAATTTAATGACTACTGCAGTGTCTAGATAAAATAAAACTCAAGACTCAGAGAAGCAGTTTACATAAAGAAGCTGGGGCGGAAGAAATCCGGCGTACAGGCCTGCTACTGAGGCCTGAAGATGATGACTCTCCTGAAAAAAATTAGTCAACGGAGGGGAGTCAGACCTCACTGAGTGAATTACTATAGTATATATACATGCATACTAAATGACAATACATACAATCAACAATATATATCTAATATGTATATATACAGGCAAATACACACAGATGCAATAAAATCATTTTATATATATTTCATTGAAAATCATCGTTTATGAAGGATCAAATAGAACCCTATGATATCGCAATCTCAAACAGTGTTAGACAACACTCTAGCCATACAGGCGCACTTATTCCAAATATATCCACTTAATCCATTTAGACAGTAGACTGGCCCCGAGACAATAAGTCAACCGAGCTCCAGCAGTCTGACTGTCAGTGTGATTAGCCCCGAGACACTAGGTCAACCGAGCTCCAGCAATCACACCGCCAGATCACATCACACATCAGATAAATCAATTCCAATCAATATCCTCAAACTGGTTAGTAATATAGCCTAAATGCTTTAAGCGCACCGGTACGTACTCGGTCCTAGTGCTGCCCACTAGGTAGCACGTTCTATCGATATCCTTCATTTATTAAATATAAAACATACATTCACAAATAAATGATGCATGAATTTAAATAAAATAACAATATAAACCATATATATATACTGGAAATAAAGCAAAAATAAACCAAGTATATTTCGAGTATATATACGTCAAACAAGCCTAATATAATAGCAAAATAAGCTAGAAATATATTCAAAAACATTTTAAACATAAATGGTTAATAAAGCATGCATATAATTTAATATATACCAAAAATAAACCAAAAGTAAACTAAAATAAACTCAAGTACTAATTAATACCATTATGCATTTTTAGTCAAAATAAAACATAAATTTCTAAAATCATGCACCCTAGAGCATATACATATATATATATATATATATATATATATAATAGTAACTCACACTTAGTGCGCTCCACGAGATGGATCCGACGGGCCTAGTCCACTAGGCCTTGGTCTCTGGCGTAACTAAACAAACAAAAATAACAGACATCAGGATAAACCTAATAGAAAATCCTAGAAACTTGATCTAGAATATTAGACACAAAATCAGAATTAGGGTTCGACCGGACATCATGTTTTACGAGAATTCTACCGAAAATTTGGCAGAACCTCCCCTGTAAAACAGACATCTCTCTACTCAAAGAGTAGAGCCGGCCCTGCAAAGAAACACACTTTGAAAAACAGGCTCAACAACTCATCCACAACCCCTCGATCGAACTCCAAACTACAGTCTACCGACCGGGGTCCACAATCACAGAATAATATAAAAATACCAAAAATACCCTTATATCACAGAAATACATTTTATAAGTAGAAATTACATAATTAACCTTAAAACACATTAAAAACCGATAAAATTCATTTTATTTAGAAAAATCGTATATTATATATATAATTGAAAATAATTCACGAAAAATAGTTTTAATTAATCAAAAATACTAAATAATTTGTAGAAATTATTTTTATACCTTAAATAACTATTAAAACCAATTAAATTACATTTTAGTCAATTTAGGGTAAATTATCAAAATACCCCTATATATATAAATATACTAAAATTACTCCAAAAAATCACAAAAAATAGTATAATTACTCAAAATTAATTTTCTCTACATATTATCAATAATATCAATATTAAACTCAATAACCAATTAATTTCAATTAAAAACACAATTAACCTTATTTTCCCAAATTACATAAACTTAAATAATTCAAAATAAATACATAGAAATTCATAAAAATTCAAATAAATTCCTATAATTCATTTCAACACCTATATTTATCATAAAACACAATTTCATAATTTATTTAATTAATTTCCGAAAATTAGAAGATAATATTAAAATATTCAAAATACCCAAAAATCAAAATAATTCCCAAAAATTCTACAAAAATTCTTACATGTAGATTACGTAAGGGAACAACATTTGTGAAGGAATTTTTCAGAATCAACAATTGAAGTTCAAAAAATCAAGAACCCTAATAGGCCGAATTCGAAAAAATTGAAACCTAAGCAAATCAAGACCATTTTAAGTGAAACAAAGCTTGGAATCACACTCACCAGAGCTCAAGGAGAAGAAGAGATCGGCGGTGTCAAAAATGGTGACCGAAAACGTGGTCGACGATGAAGAGCTCAACTTACTGCCATCGCGAATTCCGGGCGTTCCAGCGGGCTTCGTCGACGGCTGGTCATGTCGGAGAGGAAGAGGAAGGAAGAGGGAGGAGGTTGGCGGCGTTGGTGATGGCGAAAGGCAGTCCGGTGAGGTGGAACGGGAGGCGCAGTGAGGGTAGGCATCGGGAGAGAAGAAGGAAGAGGGAGGGGCAATTCGGTAATTTGGCAAAAATTTGATTGTTTCAACTATATATATGTTATATATATATACTTTATACTATATATTAATTAATATTAAATTACACACACATTAAATATACACACACACGTATAATTTAATATTGAGAATTTATACAATAAATAAATAAATAATATTAAAAATAATAAATAAATAATAAAATAATAGGGTAATTAATTAAACACTAATAAATAAATAAGTACATATATATACATTATTTTAGTATTTTAAAAATATGTATGTGTTCATGCAATTATAGAAATTCATTTAAAATAATTAAATATAAATAGTTTACGTATCAATTTCCCTGAAAATGCAAGTCCCGAGAAAATTTTACGTAAAGCACTTAAAATAATATACAATAATTAAAATAGGTTTTAAATACACATCAACTCGTAAAAATATCATAATATATATACAAAAATTATTAACACTGCATATCCCGATGCAGTATTAAAATATTTAAAAACATGGGATATGTAATATCCCGTGTTTTTACATGTTTTTATACTGTATCGGGATATGCAGTATTAATAATTTTGAATATGTATGTATACGATATTTTTATGAGTTGATATGTATTTTAAACCTATTTTAATTACTGTGTTTTATATACAGTGTTTTACGTAAAATTTTCCCGGGACTTTCATTTTCGGGGAAATTTCCACATAAACAATGTATTATTAATTATTTTAAATGTATTTACGGGTTTGCATGAACTCATACATATTTTTAAATTATTAAATAAAGACTGTGTGTATATTTATTTAATTAGGGTTTATTAATTCCCTAATATTTTATTAAGTATTTAATTGTTTAAATTGTTATTTAATTAATGATATTTGGTATAAATTATTAAAATATTAATATTTTATATGTGT
Organism: Mallotus nudiflorus; assembly: GCA_947683625.1. NCBI lineage: Eukaryota > Viridiplantae > Streptophyta > Magnoliopsida > Malpighiales > Euphorbiaceae > Mallotus > Mallotus nudiflorus. The sequence continues at coordinate 262,448 of CANTUR010001402.1, read as the reverse complement.
GTGGTGTATATTTGATGTGTGTAATTTAATATTATTTTAATATATAGTATAATATATATATATATATACATATATACATCAAAAATCAAAAAGTTTGCAAAATTACCATTTTGCCCCCAGTTTGCAAAATTACCATTTTGCCCCCGACTCCTTCTCCTTCTTCTTTCCCACGCCCGACGCCCGACCACCGTCCCTCACCGCTGCAACTGCCGTTCCTTCACCGTCGGTGTGCCTCTCGGCTTGCCACCGTCGCCTCCAGCCGTTCCCCGCCGCCAGCAGCCCCTTTCCCGACGAGTTTTGGCCGGAATTAGCTTTAGAGGCCGAAAGTCGAGCTACCGCCGTTTCTCCCTCCTCCGGCCACCGTTTTTGACACTGCCGGTCTCTTTCTTCTCCTTGAGCTCCGGTGAGTGTTATTCTAGCTTTGGTTTGAGCTAAAATGGTCTAGAATTGCTTAGGTTTCGATTTGTAAAATTCGGCCCTATTAGGGTTTTCGATTTTTTTCGAATTGTTCTTGATTGATTAATGCTTAATTCCTTCACAAATGTTGTTCTCTAGTAGCTTAATCTACATGTATGAATTTTTGTAGAATTTTGGAGATTGTTTGGATTTTTGGGGTATTTTTGAATATTTTAATATTATTTTTCTAATTTTCGGAAATTAATTATTTAAATTATGAAATTGGAGTTTATGGTTGAATTGGGTGTTGAAATGAATTATAGGAATTTATTTGGAATTTTTATGAATTTCTAAGTATTTATTTTTAATTATTGAAGTTTAGGTGATTTTAAAATTAGGTTAATTGTGTTTTAAATTGAATTTAATTGGTTAATTGAGTTTAAATATTGATATTATTGCTAAATATGTTGAGAAAATTAATTTTTGGGTAATTGTATGATTTTTGGTGAATTTTTGAAGTAATTTAAGTATATTTATATATATAGGGGTATTTTGGTAATTTTACCCTAAATTGTCTAAAAATGTAATTTAATTGGTTTTAATATTTATTTAAGGTATAAAAATGATTTCTACAAATTATTTACTATTTTTAACTAATTAAAACTATTTTTCGGGAATTATTTTCAATTATATATATAATATACGGTTTTTCTAATAAAATGAGTTTTAATCGGTTTTTATAGTGTTTCAAGGTCAATTATGTAATTTTTACCTATAAAATGTATTTATGTGATTTAAGGATATTTTTGGTATATCTGAATTGTGCTGTGTTGTGGATCCCGGTCGGTAGTCTGGAGTCCGACCGTGGGATTTTGATTGTGTTGAGCTTGTATTTCGAAGTGTGTTTCTTTGCAGGGTCGGCTCTACTCTTTTGAGTAGAGAGATGTCCGTTTTACAGGGGAGGTTCTGCCGGATTTTCAGTAGAATTCTCGTAAAACGTGATATCCAGTCGAACCCTAATTTTGTTTTCGTATTTTAATACTCTAGATTGAATTCTAGGATTTCTATTAGGGTTACTCTGATATCGGTTATTTATTTCTTGTTTAGTTGCGCCGAGACCGAGGGCTAGTGGACCAGGCCCGTCGGACCTGTCTCGTGGAGCGCATTAGGTGAGTTTACTATATTATATATATATGCTTAGGATGCATGATTTAGAAAATGCATGTTTTATTTTGACTGAATATGCATAAATAATGTGATTTATATTCAAGTATATTTTTGATATATTTTTGGTATATAATAAATTATATACATGTTTTGTTAATAAAATATATTTAAAATGTTTTTAAATATATTTTTAGTTTAATTCATGATTTGATTGAATTTATTTGACATATATATACTCAAAATATACTTGGTTTATGTTTGGTATATTTTCGGTATATATATGGTTTATATTGTTGATTTATTTAAATTCATGCATCATTTATTTTTGTGAATGAATGTTTTATTATTTATTAATGAAGGATATCAATAGAACGTGCTACCTAGTGGGCAGCACTAGGACCGAGTACGTACCGGTACGCCTATAGCTTTAGGCTATATTACTAACTATTTGTGGATATTGATTTGATTATGATTATTGATATGTGTGAGATGTGGTTTGGGTGTGATTGCTGGAGCTCGGTTGACCAAGTGTCTCGGGGCCAATCACACTGGCAGTTAGACTGCTAGAGCTCGGTTGACTTAGTGTCTCGGGGCCAGTCTACTGTCCAAATGGATTAAGTGGATATATTTGGTATAAGTGAGCCTGTATGGCCAGAGTGTTGTTTAACACTATTTTCTGAGGTTGCGATATTCTAGGGTTCTATGTGATCCTTCATAAAAGATGATTTTTAGATAAAGTATATAAAAATGATTTTTCTGCATTTGTGTGTATTTGCCTGTATATATATTAGATATATATACTGTTGACTGTATGCATTATCACTTAGTGTGTATGTATATATATTATAGTAATTCACTCAGTGAGGTCTGACTCCCCTCCGTTGACTATTTTTCAGGAGAGTCAACTTCCTCAGACCTCAGTAGCAGGTCGATACGCCGGATTTCTTCCACCCCGACTTCTTTATGTAAATTGTCTACTTGAGTCTTATTTATTTTATCTAGACACTGCAGTAGTTGTAAATTAAAGTATTGGATTTTATGTACTTTATTTTAAAGAGATGTACTACATTGAAACTGGATTTGTATTAAAGATTATATATATGTGATGAGATGAGTTTTGAATTAAATCCAGTTGATATGGATAATATTATGATATTATGATTTTTATTTTCCGCTGCATTTATTATATGATTATTGTTGTTATGGCGTGATTTATTTTATTTTTAGGCTTGCTACGGGTTCCGGATTCGAAAGAATTCCCGTTCCCTAGCGCCGGTCATGGCCCCTGTTTTGGGTCGTGACAGGATATTACAATAGAGTAAGTGGCTTTTACAGGCAAGAAATGTGCAGACTTGGTTAACCTATCTACAATCTCTCAGATGGATTTGTATCCATCCTTAGAATAAGGTAAACCAACCACAAAATCCATAACTATCCTTTCCCACTTCCAATCAGGAATAGGAAGAGGCTGAAGCTTCCCCGAAGGCTTTTGATGCTCAGCTTTCACTTGCTGACATGTCAAGCACTTAGCAACATAATCAGTGACATCCTTCTTCAGTCCATCCCACCAGTATAAATCTCTGATATTGTGGTACATCTTAGTAACACCCGGATGTACGTTGTAGGCTGTAGAATGTGCTTCCTCTAGGATCTCTTCTCTCAAATTATCCACATCAAGAACACACAATCTACCACTGATCCATAAAACACCATTATCATCGAGTATGAAATCAGTGAACTTCCCTGCTTGGACATTCTCTGCAAGCTCTTCTAAAATAAGATCTCAGCTCTGAGCTGCCTTAATCCTATCTCTCAGTATAGATCGCACCTTAAACTGAGCTAGCAGTCCACCTGATCTACTAATCTTCATCATCATACCTTGATCCACCAACATATGCAACTCTTGAACCAATGGTCTACTCTCTACACTGATATGAGCAAGATTGCCTCAGGACTTCCTACACAAGGTGTAATAACCCGAGATTTTAAATATTTTTATATTGTATCGGGATATGCAGTATTAATAATTTTAATATATATATTTGACTATTTAATTATTTTGTTAATAATTAAAGTTAATTTTTAATTATTTTAAGTTTTCTACGTAAAATTTTCCCAAAATTTATATTTTTGGGAAAATATTACCTAAATAATTTATTTATTTATTTACATTAGTTCATTTTATTAAATTGCATGGTTTCATGCATGATTATATTTTTGCATATTAATATATATACATATACATGCATATATATATATTTAACATTATTTAGGGTTTAATGTTTAAATTATGTATATATTATAGTTTTTTATTATGTGTTATATATGTATATGTATATGAATATATATACATTTATTAATGTGTGGTGTGGGATTATTTTAAGTTATAATATTAATATATTTTAATGTTAAATGTTAAAGTTTTATTATATATATATATAACTTATACAATTTACATTTCATGCCATTATCTTCTTCCTCAAAGCACTCGACACACTCCCCTCACCATCACCGCTGCTAAACATTGATCCCCTCCTTTTAGTGTGCCTGTCGGCGTGCCGTCGCCTTCCCTAGCTGCTTCGCCACTTCTTCCACCCATTTCCAATGTCGTTTGGTCGGAAACCTGAGAATCACCATTAATTCCGTTCTCCTTCGTCTAGCCACTGTTTTTTATGATTCCAATGTGGTTTTGCTTCAAGAACTCCATAGAAGTCAATTCTAAGCTCCTTGTAGTTTGAAAACTCAATTTGGTAAAGATTTAAGCTTGACTTCATTTTCAGCCTCTTTTGTTTCTTAATTTTTTTCAACTTCAATCTTAATGATTCAAGCTAAATTCCTTTACAAAAGTTGCTTCTAGTATCTCAATCTACATCTTGGAATTTTTGTGGAATTTTTGGAATTTATTTTGATTTTTGTGAATTTTCTATTATTTTATTAATATTTTCTAATTTTCGTAAATTAATTAAATAATTTGTGAAATTGTGATTTTTGGTGTTTATAGAGGTTTAAATTAATTTTAGCAATTTAATTTGTAATTTTTGTGTAATTATTATAATTTTATTTAGTTTAGGTGAATTTTGAAAATTTAGGTTAAATGAGTATTTTGTTAAAATTAATTGGTTAATTGAGTATAATTATTGATTTTATTCAATTATATGTTGAGAAAATAATTTTTGAGCAATTATATATTTTTTTAGCGAATTTTTGAGTAATTATAGTGTATTATGTGAATTTATTATATATTAAGGGTATTTTGGTAATTTGATAATAAATTGGTTGAATATTAAGTTGAATTGGTTTTAAAAAATTATTTGAGGGTGTAAAAATGATTTTTTTTTACAAATTATTTACTATTTTTAACTAATTAAAACTATTTTTCAAAATTTAATTTCAAATTATATATAATATACTATTTGTGTAAATAAATGAGTTTTTAGTGATTTTTAATATGTTTTTGGGCTAATTAAGTAATTTGGATTTATTAAATGAATTTTCATTAATATTTGTGAATTTATCAAGAATTATTGATTTTTAATAATATTTTATTAAAATTAGGGTTTTTAAGTAAAAATCGGTAAAATAATTATTTTTAGTGTTTTAAATACCTAAATTTCTATATTTTGGTATATAAAGGGTATTTTTGGAATTTTTATGTATTCTGTGTATATCTTGTGAATTGTGAACCCTCGGTCGATGAAATTGTAGTTTGGAAATCCGACCGGCTCTACTTTCTGAGTAGAGAGATGTCCGTTTTACTAGGGAGGTTCTGCCAAATTTTTCGTAGAATTCTCATAAAACGTGACATTCGGTCAAACTCTTATTCCTTGTCTGTGCCCAGTATTCTAGATCGAGTCTCTAGAAATTTCATTAGATTTATTCTAATTTCGTGTTGTCATTATTTATTTAGTTGCGCCGAGACCAAGGCCTAGTGGACTAGGCCCGTCGGACCTGTCTCGTGGAGGACACAACTGTGAGTTGTTATTTTATATATACGTGTATTAGGATGCATGTTTTTTAGAAATGTATGTTTTAATTGTATGAATTATGCATAAATAATTTAATAAATGCTTAAGTATATTTTAAGTATATTTTTGGTATATTTTAGATTAAATGCATGTATTATTCTTGATTTATACCTAAAATGTTTTTAAGTATTGTCACCACCCAAAACAGGGGCCATGACCGGCACTAGGGAACGAGAATTTTTTCGAATCCGGAACCCGTAGCAAGCCTAAAAATAAATAAAATATGCAATACTAATAATAACATAATTTGCAGCGGAATAAAATCATAAATATCTAAATAATATTTACACCAGATGAAATTAAATCAAATTCTTATCTCATATATATAAATAAACTCTTTTAATACAAATCCAGTTCAAATTCTTAAAATACATAACTCATACAAATATAATACAATATCTTTTTAACAATTTTATGACTATTGCAGTGTCTAGATCATAAAATAAAACTCAAGTGAGCAGTTTACATAATAAAGCTGGGGTGGAAGAAATCCAGCGTATAGGCCTGCTACTGAGGTCTGAAGACAATGACTCTCTTGAAAAATAGTCAACGGAGGGGAGTCAGACCTCATTGAGTGAATTACTATAATATATATACATGCATTCTAAATGTCAATGCACACAGTCAAAAGTATATATAATATGTATATATATACAAGCAAATACACACAGATGTAATAAAAATCATTTTTATATATTTATTGAAAATCACTGCTTATGAAGGATCAAATAGAACCCTAGAATATCGCAACCTCAAATAGTGTTAGACAACACTCTAGCCATACAGGCTCACTTATTCCAATATATTCACTTATTCCATTTGGACAGTAGACTGGCCCCGAGACACTAAGTCAATCGAGCTCCAACAGGTCTGATTGTCAGTGTGATTGGCCCCGAGACACTTGGTCAACCGAGCTCCAACAATCACACTCCCAAAATCATATCTCACACATCAAATAATCAAATCCAATCAATATCCACAAATGGTTAGTAATATAGCCTAAATACTATCAGCGTACCGGTACGTACTCGGTCCTAGTGCTGCCCCACTAGGTAGCACGTTCTATTGATATCCTTCATTAAAATATAAAACATTCATTCATAAAAATAAATAATGCATGAATTTAAATATAATAGCAATAATAACCATATATATACTAGAAATATACCAAAAGTAAACCAAGTATATTTCGAGTATATATATACGTTAAATAAATCCAATTAAATTACAAAATAAACTAGAAATATATTTGAAAACATTTTAAACATAATTCGTTAATAAAACATGCATATAGTTTAAAATATACCAATAATAAACCAAAAATAAACTAAATGTAAACTAAAAATAAACTCAAATACTAATTGAATTATTTATGCATAATTAATCAAAATAAAACAATCATTTCTAAATCATGCACCCTAAAGCATATATATATATATATATATATATATAGAATAGTAACTCACAATTAGTGCGTTCCTCGAGATGGGTCCAATGGGCCTGGTCCACTAGGCCTCGGTCTCGGCGCAACTAAATAAACAATAATAACATACATCAGAATAAACCTAACAGAAAATTCTAGAAACTCGATCTTGAGTATTAGACACAGAATTAAAAATTAGAATTCAACCGGAAATCACGTTTTATGAGAATTCTACCAAAAATCCGATAGAACCTCCCCTGTAAAACGGACATCTCTTTACTCAAAGAGTAGAGCCGGAACTGCAAAGAAACACACTTCGAAAAATAGACACAGAATCACAACCAAAATCCCTCGGTCGGACTTCAAATTACAAATCACCGACCGAGGTCCACAATTCACAGAGTGCTACAAAAATACCGAAAATACCCTTCTATACTAAAAATACATTTCATAAGTAAAAATTACATAATTAACCCTAAAACACAGTAAAAACTGATAAAAACTCATTTATTCAGAAAAATCGTATATTATATATATAATTTGAAAATAATTTACGAAAAATAGTTTTAATTAGTTAAAAATACTAAATAATTTGTAGAAATCATTTTTTATACCTTAAATAACTATTAAAACCAATTTAATTACATTTTTAGCCAATTTAGGGTAAAATTACCAAAATACCCCTATATATAAATATACTAAAATTAATCCAAAAAATCACCAAAAATAATATAATTGCTAAAAATTAATTTTCTCAACATATATATCAATAATACCAATAAATAAACTCAATTAACTAATTAATTTCAATTAAAAACACAATTAACCCTATTTTCTCAAAATTACATAAACTAATTAAATTCAAAATAAATACATAGAAATTCACAAAAATTCCAAATAAATTTCTATAATTCATTTCAACACCTATATTTATCATAAAACACAATTTCATGATTTAATTAATTAATTTTTGAAAATTAGAAAATAATGATAAATTAATCAACAATACCCAAAAATCAAAATAAATTCCAAAAATTCTAAAAAAATTCACACTTGAAGATTAAGCTAATGGGAAAAACATTTGTGAAGGAATTTTTCATGAATCAATCAATTGAAGCTCAAAAACATTTGAAAACCCTAATAGGCCGAAATTGCAAAATCGAAACCTAGGCAAATCTTGACCATTTTAAGTGAAACAAAGCTTGGAATCACACTCACCGAAGCTCAAGGAGAAGAAAGAGACCGGCGGTATTGAAAACAGTGGCCGAAAATGCTGTGAACGATGGTGGCTTCAAGTTTCAGTCTTCCGGCCAAAACAGAGGGAAACGATGCTGGGGAAGAGAAGGAAAGGTGGCGGAGCTGCTGGATGGGAAGGGCAGAGCTCAGGGCGGCACACCGACGGCCTAAAAATGAGATGGCAGGCGGTGGTGAGGGCGGAAATCGATCGAGGAAGAAGGGGAAGAAGACGATGGCAAACTTGTAATTAAATCAAACTTGATTTTTTGATAAATATTATATGTATATGTATGTATATATATATACTTTATATTATTTTAATATAAAATATTATATGGACAATAAATATTCACCACAAACATAATTTAATATTTTAAATAATTTATACACTAAAAAATATAATTAAATAATATTTAAAACTAATAATAAATAACAAAAATTAGGACAATTAATTAAACCTTAGTTTAATTTAAATATATACACATATATATACTCTATTTAGCACTTTAAAAATATATATGAGTTCATGCAAGTCCCGTAAAATTTTTTAAAATAATTAATATTAAATTATTTATATATTAATTTCCCCGAAAATAACATTCCCGGGAAAATTTTACGTAAAGTACTTAAAATAATATAAAACAATTAAAAATCAATTTTAATTAAATAACAACTCATGAAATATCATAAATATATACAAAAATTATTAACATTGCATATCCCGATGCAGTATAAAATTATTTAAAAACATGAGATATTACAAGTATATATATGGTTTATTTTTGGTTTATTTTATAATTAAATTGAATTTGTTTAACATATATATACTCGAAATATACTTGATTTATTTTTGGTATATTTCTAGTATATATATGGTTTATATTGCCATTTTAATTATGTCATGCATCATTTATTTTACAAATGTATGAGTTTATTTTAAATGAAGGATATCAATATAACGTGCTACCTAGTGGGCAGCACTCGGATCAAGTACGTACCAGTACGACAATAGAATTTAGGTTTAATTACTAACCTATTGGTGGATTGTGACTTGTTGATTGATCTAAATGATGTGAGATGTGATTTGAGGGTGTGATTGCTGGAGCTCGGTTAACCAAGTGTCTCAGGGTCAATCACACTGACAATCATACTACTGGAGCTCGGTTGACTTAGTGTCTCGGGGCCAGTCTATTGTCCAAATGGAACAAGTGAATTTATTTGGAATAAGTGAGCCTGTATGGCTAGAGTGTTGTCTAACACTACTTAAGGTTATGATCATTTAGGGTTCTATTTGATCCTTCATAAACGAATATTATTCGGTGTTATATATATAAAATGATTTTTGCTGCATCTGTGTGTATTTGCCTATATATATATTTATTATATATACTATTGAGTGTTTGCATTTGTCATTTAGTTATGCATGTATATATATTATAACAATTCACTCAGTGAGGTCTAACTCCCCTCTGTTGATATTTTTCAGGAGAGTCTTCGTCCTCAGACCAAAGTAGCAGGCCTATACGCCAGATTTCTTTCGCCTCGGCCTTATTGTGTAAACTGCTTACCTGAGTTCTATTTTGTATTCTAGACACTGCAGTAGTGGTTTTAGTGAGCTGTATTTAATATATATGTATGAGATTTGAATTTCAAAAGTTTGAACCGAGAATTTGTATTAAAATATTTTATATATATGAGATGGATTATTATTTTACTTTTAAGATTTAATTCCGCTGCATAATATTTTATTTTGAATAATATATACTGCATGCTTTTATTTTATTTTAAAGGCTTGCTATGGGTTCCGAATTCAAAAGAATTCTTGTTCCCTAGCGTCGGTCATGGCCCCTTATTTTGGGTCATGACAAAGGCATATGCTACCACATTAGCCTTGCCTGGATGATATAAAATCTCACAGTCATAATCTTTCAACAGTTCCAACCATCTACTCTGCCTCAGATTCAGATCTCTCTGCTGGAAAATGTACCTAGGGCTCTTATGATCAATAAAAATCTCACAAGTCACCCCGTACAGATAATGTCTCTAGATCTTGAGAGCAAAGATCACTACAGTCATCTTTAGGTCGTGTGTAGGATAGTTCTACTCATGGTTTTCCAACTGCCTCGAAGCATAGGCTATCACCCTACTATTCTGCATCAACACATAACCTAGGCCAACTCTAGAGGCATCACAATACACTGTGAACTTGTCTACTCCATTAGGTAAAGCTAACACTGCGGTTGTGATCAACTTCTCCTTCAATAACTAAAAACTATTCTCACAAGCTTCAGACCACTCAAATCTTACATTTTTCTGAGTCAAGTGAGTCATAAGAGCTGCAATTTTGGAAAAATCATGTACAAACCTCCTATAGTACCCCGACTAAACCCAAAAAACTCTTAATCTCTGTAACTGAAGTCAGTCTAGGCCACTCAGACACTGCCTCAACCTTCTGTGGATACCTTCTTTAGATACCACATGTCCAAGAAATGCAATACTCTCCATCCAAAAATCACACTATAAGAATTTAGCATAAAGCTAATGTTCTCTCAGTGTCTGTAGTATAGTCCTCAAGTGATATACAAGCTCTTCCATACTTCTTGAATATAACAATATATCATCGATGAAGACTACCATAAACTGATCCACATATGGTCCATAAAAGTTTCTAGTGCATTAGTCAAGCCGAAAGACATCACTAGAAACTCATATGGCCATATCGAGTGCGGAATGCCATTTTAGGAACATCGGCTTCGCTGATCCGCAACTGATGATAACCCGACCTTAGATCAATCTTAGAAAATAACTATGCACCCTGTAGCTGATCAAAAAAGTCATCTATCCTCGGGAGAGGATACTTGTTCTTCACTATCACCTTGTTCAGCTCTCTATAATCAATGCACAGTCTTAGGGTACCATCCTTCTTCTTCATAAACAGGACTGGTGCACCCCAAGGAGAAACACTGGGTCTAATGAAACCCTTGTCTAGTAACTCTTGCAATAACTCCTTCCACTCTTTCAACTCTGCAGGAGCCATTATGTAGAGTGGCATAGATATAGGAGTAGTACCTGGAACCACATCTATACAAAACTCAATCTCTCTATGAGGTGGTAAACCTAGCAACTCCTCAGGAAAAACATCAGGAAACTCACAGGAAACAGGAACATCTGTGAGTGATAACTTCTCCACTGAAGTATCCCTGACAACCTTTCCTCGGTAACTTCCTAGCCGTAATAGCAGAAATGAGATTCTGAGGTGCTGAATTTCTATCACCCACAAACTTAAATTCTTCTTCACTAGGAATTTTGAAAGTCTCCTCTTTACTCCGACAATCCACCATAGCATAGTGCTGAGATAACCAATCCATACCCAGAATAACATCAAACTCCGTCACATTCAAAAAAATCAAATAAGCAGATAATTCTCTACCTCCAACAAGAACTGGACAATAATAAAGAACAACATCAGTCTCCAATGAATCACTTAGAGGAGTGATGACAGATAAAGGAAAAGCCATCCTCGAAGCTTGCCAATAAGACTTGGAAGTAAAAATAGGAGAAACGAACGAATGTGTGGCACCCCGGATCAAACAGAACCCATGCATCCAGGTAATAGACAGAAACAATACTTGCCACGACTGCATTAGATGCTTGAGCATCCTACTGAGTGAGATGAAAGACTCTGGCATGTCCTCGACCTCCCTACTGGCTAATAGAAGCCTGGCTAACACCTCTAGCACCTCCTCTGGTACCTCTACCACGACCCTACTGGGGAACAATCTGGGTAGAACTCTGATACTAGGCTGGAGGCAACTGAAAAGGAATGGGTGTAGCATTAGTAATCGACTACTGAGGAAATTGCAGAATATGCGGCTGCTAATACCCGGAATAAGGACATGATCTAGCAAAATGTACTGTCTGCTCATATCTGAACATGTCAGCGGTGTCATGTAACACGGTCCCTGATGGACTCTGCCGCAAGTCTGACATACACTGGCAGCTGACCTAGAACTACGTCCACTACTACTGCTTGAAGCACCTGACCCAAGTATGAATGGTCTACGCTAACCTCCATGGCCATGTCTGCTACTCTAATGTACCCACTGCTACTGTCTCTGACTTTGTTGGGCTAGACCTCTTTGCTAACTACTCCAACCAATCTAGAAACTCAAGTACGAAGTAGTCTGGAATCCACCTGACTGAACACCCAACTGGTAATAATCAAGCATAGCTCTTTGCCTGACTAGCCTCAGCTTAATCTCCTTGGCCAACTCAATCACTGACTCTAGAGTAAGGCCTGCTGTAGGCATACCAGTAAATACAGAACCTAATCTGGTGACGTATGTGGTGATTGCGAAGTACTGGTCTCGCATCATATCCTCTGCATGTCTGCCAAGCCAGAGGAATTCTCAAGTATACTCCTCAATAAATCTGTCACCATAAGAAATACTAGTCAACCGGAGTCGATAACTCATGCAAAGTGGCTCTAGGCAAAATCTCCTTATAAATCACTCTCTGAACTAAGCCCAGGTCATCATCATCATATACGACTAGATCATCTGAATAAACCAGTCCAGGGCTGGTCCCTCAATAAAAAGCTCGACTATCATAATCCGTTGGTACTAGGTGTGAGCAGTCCGAGTCCTAATCTCGATTGCATGCAGAAAGTCTAAAGGGTCGGAAGTCCCATCGAAAGTGATCCTGCCAACTCTGCATAGAATAGAGCTGCCTCAGGGTCAGACATACCCTGCTGATAGGCAGGCTGAACAACTGGATGTACAGGAACATCCTCATACTCTGGCTCTACATGCTCCTCATTCTGTATCTCTCTCTATCTATAGTGACCTGTCGCTCCTTGAGGTCTACCTTTGCCACAACCTCTGCGCTTAACTGGAGGCTCATGAGGTAAAACCTCATCAGGAAGGACTTATCATCCTCGGCCTCAGCGACCAGTGGAGCGACACACGCTCGCCTCCTCATTCCGAAAAGACAAATAAAAGGATTCAGACAAGACAGATAATGGAGGATAACATAGAAAACTAAATCAAGGAATACTCATCAAGAGATACTCGAATGTAATTCACTGCAGTAGTTTCAAAGAAAACACAACACTGAAAATTAGGGCCATAACTCACACAACTAAGGCCCTGACACAGAACTCCGCTCTGATACCAACTTTGTCACGACCCAAAATAGGGGGCCATGACCGGCGCTAGGGAACAGGAATTCTTTTGAATCCAAAACTCGTAGCAAGCCTTAAAAATAAAAGCATGTAATATATTAAATTAAATAAAATATTATGCAGCAGAATTAAATCTCAAAAGTGAAATAATAATTCACCAACTCTTTTGATAACATAAATACATCTCATATAACAAAAAATCCTTCAATATAAATTTTTGGTTCAAACTTTTGAAATTTAAATCTCATACATACATAATACATACAGCTCACTAAAACAACTACTGCAATGTCTAGAATACAAAATAAAACTCAGGTAAGCAGTTTACATAATAAGGCTGGGGCGGAAGAAATCTAGCGTATAGGCCTGCTACTGAGGTTTGAGGACGAAGACTCTCTTGAAAAAAATGTCAATAGAGAGGAGTCAAACCTCACTGAGTGAATTGTTATAATATATATACATGTATAACTAAATGTCAAATGCAGACACTCAACAGAATATATATAATAAATATATATACAAGCAAATACACACAGATGCAGCAAAAATCATTTTATATATATAACACTGAAAAATATCCGTTTATGAAGGATCAAATAGAACCCTAAATGATCGCAACCTTAAATAGTGTTAGAGAACACTCTAGCCATACAGGCTCACTTATTCCATTTGGACAGTAGACTGGCCCCGAGACACTGAGTCAACCGAGCTACAGCAGTCTGGTTATTAGTGTGATTGGCCTCGAGACACTTGGTCAATCGAGCTCCAGCAATCACACTCTCATTTCACATCTCACATCAATCAGATCAATCAACAAGTCATAATCCACCAATAGGTTAGTAAATTAACCTAGATTCTATCGTTGTATCGGTAAGTACTCGGTCCTAGTGTTGCCCACTAGGTAGCACGTTCTATTGATATCCTTCATTTAAAATAAACTCATACATTCGTAAAATAAATGATGCATGACATTAATTTAAATGGCAATATAATCCATATATATACTAGAAATATACCAAAAATAAACCAAGTATATTTTGAGTATATATATGTTAAACAAATTCAGTTCAATTATAAAATAAACCAAAAATAAACCATATATATACTTAAAAACATTTTAGGTATCAATCAAGAATAAAACATGCATTTAATTTAAAATATACCAAAAATATACTAAAATATACTTAAGCATTTATTAAATTATTTATGCATATTTCATACAATTAAATCATACATTTCTAAAAACATGCATCCTAATACACATATATATAAAATAACAACTCACAGTTGTGTGCTCCACGAGACGGGTCCGACGGGCTCGGTCTACTAGTACTCGGTCTCGGTGCAACTAACAAATAAAATATCAACATGAAAATAGAATAAATCTAACGTAATTTCTAGAGACTCGATCTAGAATACTGGACACATACAAGGAATAAGAATTTGACCGAATGTCACGTTTTATGAGAATTCTATCAAAAATTCGATAGAACGTCCTCTGTAAAACGAACATCTCTCTACTAAAAAAGTAGAGCCGATCCTACAAGAAAATGCACTTCAAATACAGATATCCACACCACCCCTCGGTCGGATTCCCAAACTACAATTCCATCGACCGAGGTTCACAATTCACAAGATATGCACAAAATACATTAAAATTTCAAAAATACCAAAAATACCCATTATATACCAAAATATAGAAATTTAGATATTTAAACACTGAAAATAATTATTTAATCAATTTTTACTTAAAAACCCTAATATTAATAAAATATTATTAAAAATCCATAATTCTTGATAAATTCACAAATATTAATAGAAATTCATTTAATAAATCCAAATTACTTAATTAGCCCAAAAACATATTAAAATCACTAAAAACTCATTTATTTACAAAAATAGTATATTATATATAATTTGAAAATAAATTTCAAAAAAAAAGTTTTAATTAGTTAAAAATAGAAAATAATTTGTAAAAATCATTTTTATACCTCAAATAATCATTAAAACCAATTAAACTTAATATTCAACCAAATTATTATCAAATTACCAAAATACCCCTAATATATAATAATTCACATAATATACTATAATTATTCAAAAATTCACTAAAAATTATATAATTACTCAAAAATTATTTTCTCAACATATAATTAAATAAAATCAATAATTATACTCAATTAACCAATTAATTTTAACAAAATACACATTTAACCTAAATTTCCAAAATTCACCTAAACTAAATAAAATTATATTAATTACACAAAAATCACAAAAATTATAAATTAAATTTTAAAATTAATTTCAACCTCTATAAACACCAAAAATCACAATTCACAATTTATTTAATTAATTTACGAAAATTAGATAATATTAATAAAATAATAAAAAATTCACAAAAGTCAAAATAAATTCCAAAATTCTACAAAAATTCCAAGATGTAGATTGAGCTAGTAAAAGCAACTTTTATGAAGGAATTTAGCTTGAATCACTAAGATCAAAGTTTAAAAAAATCAAGAAACTCAAATGGCCGAAAATGAGATCAAGCTTAAATCCTTACCAAATCTAGTTTTCAAGCTAAAGGAAGCTTGGAATTGGCTTCTATGGAGTTCTAGGAGCAAAATGGCACCGAAATCATCGAAAACGATGGCCAAAAAGTGGTTTGAACAGAGGTGGCTCGATTTTTGACTTCTTAGGGTTCAACAGCGATCACCGGTGCCGGAGAGGGTGGAAGAGGGTGGCGGAGCAACTGGGAGGAAGGCAAGCAACACTCTGGGAGGCACATTGACGGCCTCTGAATGGCATTGCAGTAGGAGGGGTGAGGGGAGGATGTCGTCGGCGAGAGGGTAGGGGATAAGGGGTAAGTTTTATAATTATATTGATATATATATATATATATATATATATATATGTTATTCATATTTTCAATTATGCATGAAACCATGCAATTTAATAAAATGAACTAACGTAAATAAATAAATTATTATTTAGGTATTATTTTCCCAAAAATATAGGTTTTAGGAAAATTTTACGTAGAAAACTTAGAATAATTAAAATAACATTAATTTTTAACAAAATAATTAAATATTCAAATATATATATTAAAATTATTACTACTGCATATCCCGATACAATATAAAATATTTAAAAACTCAGGTTATTACAGCAGCACTAGGACCGAGTATGTACGAGTGCGATTGTCATGACCCAAAACAGGGACCATGACCGGCGCTAGGGAACGGGAATTCTTTTGAATCCAGAACCCGTAGCAAGCCTAAAAATAAAATAACATGCAATAATAATAACACATTTAAATAAATTCTATGCAGCAGAATAAAATCATAAATACCAAAATAATGATCCACCACGGGATTTAAATCAATTTCTCATCTCATATATAAATAAACTCTTTAATACAAGTTCAGTTCAAATCTTAAAATACATATCTCATATAGATACAATACACCACATCTTCGAAACTACTATAACTAC
This sequence comes from Mallotus nudiflorus, assembly GCA_947683625.1. Classification (NCBI taxonomy): domain Eukaryota; kingdom Viridiplantae; phylum Streptophyta; class Magnoliopsida; order Malpighiales; family Euphorbiaceae; genus Mallotus; species Mallotus nudiflorus. Next base: position 245,527 of record CANTUR010001402.1, on the reverse strand, counting down.
TACAGTGTCTAGATCATAAAATAAAACTCAATACTCAGATAAGCAGTTTACACAAAGAAGCCGGGGGTGGAAGAAATCTGGCATACAGGCCTGCTATTGAGGTCTGAGGAAGATGACTCTCCTGAAAAATGGTCAACAGAAGGGAGTTAGACCTCATTGAGTGAATTACTATAATATATATACATGCATACTAAATGACAATGCATACAATCAATAATATATATCTAATATGTATATATACAGACAAATACACACAGATGCAATAAAATCATTTTATATATTTTTATTGAAAATCACTATTTGTGAAGGATCAAATAGAACCCTAGGAAATCGCAACCTCAAAACAGTGTTAGACAACACTCTAGCCATACAGGCTCACTTATTCCAAAATATTCACTTATTCCATTTAGACAGTAAACTGGCCTCGAGACACTAAGTCAACTGAGCTCCAACAGTCTGACTGTCAGTGTGATTGGCCCCGAGACACTAGGTCAACCGAGCTCCAACAATCACACCTCCAAACCATATCTCACACATCAAATAATTTATATCCAATCAATATCCACAAATAGGTTAGTAATATAGCCTAAATGCTATAAGCGTACCGGTACGTACTCGGTCCTAGTGTTGCCCACTAGGTAGCACGTTCTATTGATATCCTTCATTAATAAATATAAAACATTCATTCACAAATAAATGATGCATGAATTGAATAAAATAGCAACATAAGCCATATATATACTAGAAATATACCAAAAATAAACCAGGTATATTTCGAGTATATATACGTCAAATAAATCCAATATAATTACAAAATAAGCTAGAAATATATTCAAAAACATTTTTAAGCATAATTCATTAATAAGACATGCATATAGTTTTAAAATATACCAAAATATACCGAATATAAACTAAAAATAAACTTAAATACTAATTGATTTATTTATGCATAATTAATCAAAATAACATACGTTTCTAAATCATGCACCCTAAGCACATATATATAAAATAGTAACTCACACTTAGTGTGCTCCTCGAGATAGGTCTGACGGGCCTGGTCCACTAGGCCTCGATCTCGGCGTAACTAAACAAACAAAAATAATAGACCTCAGAATAAACCTAACAGAAAATCCTAAAAACTCGATCTAGAATATTGGACACATAATCAAAATTAGGGTTCGACCGGACATCACGTTTTACGAGAATTCTATCAAAAATTCGACAGAACCTCCTCTGTAAAACGGACATCTCTCTACTCAAAGAGTAGAGCCGGCCCTTGCAAAGAAACACACTTCAAAAAACAGGCACAACAACTCATCCACAACCCCTCGGTCGGACTCCAAACTACAGTTTATCGACCGGGGTCCACAATTCACAAAATAATATAAAAATACCAAAAATACCCTTATATCACAGAAATATATTTTATACATAGAAATTACGTAATTAACCTTAAAACACATTAAAAACCGATAATAAAACTCATTTTATTTAGAAAAATCGTAATATTATATCTATAATTGAAAATAATTCACGAAAAATAGTTTTAATTAGTTAAAAATACTAAATAATTTGTAGAAATCATTTTTATACCCTAAATAACTATTAAAACCAATTAAATCACATTTTTTAGCCAATTTTGTGTAAAATTACCAAAATGCCCCTATATATATAAATATACTAAAATTACTTCAAAAACTCACCAAAAATAGTATAATTATCCAAAAATTAATTTTTCTTAACATATTTATCAATAATATCAATAATTAAAGTCAATTCACTAATTAATTTCAATTTAACATATAATTAACCTAATTTTCCACAATTACCTAAACTAATAAAATTCAAAATAAATACATAGAAATTCATAAAAATTCCAAATAAATTTCTATAATTCATTTCAACACCTATATTTATCATAAAACACAATTTCATAATTTATTTAATTAATTTTCGAAAATTAGAAAATAATATTAAAATATTCAAAAATACCCAAAAATCAAAATAATATCCAAAAATTCACACATGTAGATTAAGCTACTAGGATCAACATTTGTGAAGGAATTTTTCATGAATCAATCAAATTGAAGTTCAAAAAAATCAAGAACCCTAAAATGGCCGAATTTGAAAAATCAAAACCTAAGCAAATCAAGACCATTTTAAGTGAAACAAATCTTGGAATCACACTCACCAGAGCTCAAGGAGAAGAAAGAGACTAGCGGTGTCGAAAACGGTGGCCGAAAACGTCGTGAACAACATTATCTCCCACTTTCGGCTTTCCGGCCAAAAACGGCTTCCAGATGCCGAAAACAGCTGCAACAGGTGAAGGGGAAGGTTGAGGAAGGAGGGTGGCATGCTGGAAGGCACACCGACGGCAAGGAAATGGGACAGCAGGCGGCGAAACGGTGATGGGGAATGGTTGGGAGAGAGGAGGAAGAAGAAGGGGCAAAGTTGTAAATAAACTAAACTTTTATTTTTGTTTTAATATTAAAATATATATATGTTATATATATATACTTTATACTATATATTAAAATAATATAAAATCACACACAATAATATACACCACACACATATAATTTAATAATTTAATATTTTAATACTAAATAAAATAATTAAATAACAATAAAACTAATAAATAAATAATAAAATAATAGGGTAATTAATCAAACCCTAATTAAATAAATAAGTACACATATATACATTATTTAGTATTTTAAAAATATATATGAGTTTATGCAAGTCCGTAAATCTATTTAAAATAATTAATAGTAAATTATTTACGTAAAAATTTGCCCAAAAATGCAAGTCCCAGGAAAATTTTTACGTAAAGCACTTAAAATAATACACAATAATTAAAATAGGTTTTAAATACATATAAACTCGTAAAAATATCATAATATATATACAAAAATTATTAACACTGCATATCCCGATGAAATATTAAAACATTTTAAAACACGGGATATTACAGCGATAGATGTAGGGTTTGAGTGAGAATCACTTGTGGTGAAATATGATTTGATAGATGATTGATTGATTTGAGATTTGATGTGATTGAGTAGTGTGATTGTTGGAGCTCGGTTGTCCAAGTGTCTTGAGGCCAATCTATAATAACCCGAGTTTTTAAATAATTTTATTTTAAAATAGGATATACAGTGTTAATAATTTTAAAATAATATTTTATTATTTTATTATCTTGTAAATTATTATCATTATTATTTTTACATTTAACTAACATTTTCTACGTAAATGTATGACTTTAAGTTTAATATTTTAGGAAATATTATTTTATTTTATTAATATTTAATTTGGTGCATAATATTTTAATATTATTATTTTAATAAATTACATTGTGTGAATGTATTTCATAAGTTAATATATACATATATGGACATATAAAATTAATTAGGGTTTATTATTAATTAAATGTGTGTATATTGTTATTTTATTGTGTATAATATATATAAATGTGTGTGTGTGTGTGTGTGTGTGTGGTATATATATATATATATATTTTATTTATTTTTTGTGCATGTGTATATTTAAATGTGTGGTTTAGATGTACACAAACATTATTTTATTATTATAAGGTTATAAACTATAGTCTATAATAATATATATACATATAATATATAATATTTACATATACAAATAAACATAAAAAAATCCTTCCCCTCTCCTTCTTCCCCAATCACCCCCTCCCCTCTCCCTCACCGTCCGTTTCTTCTCCAGTCAGAGTGCCTCCCCGCTTTCCGCCGCCTGCTAGCTAGCTCAGCCGCCTTCAACCTTCTTCTCTGGTGCCGTTTAAAGCTTTTGTAGCCGAAAAACCCAAAATCAAGCCCTTCGTAGTTTGTCCCATTTCCAACCACCTCTATCTACACAACTAGTCTCATTCTCTTCCCTGAGCACCAATGAGTGTGTTTCTAAGCTTTGTTTCGTCCAGTTTGGTCTAGATTTTGGTGGTGAGCAATTTTAAGTTTCGGTCACCTAGAGTTTTTTTGTTTTTTTGAGCTTGATTCTTTGTGATTCATGCTTGATGCCTTAACAAATGTTGTTCCCTTTGGCTTAATGTGCATTCTAGAATTTTTGTATGATTTTTATGAATTTTTTATTATTTTATTATTTTCGTAAATTAATTAAATAAATTATGAAATTGTGATTTTTAGTGTTATTGATGGTTATTGGTAATTTTAGAATTTAATTTATAATTTTTGTGTATTTTGTTTAATTTTTATAATTATTTTTAGTTTATGTCAATTTTGAAAATATAAGTTAAATATATATTTAATTAGAAATAATTGGTTAATTAAGTGTATTTGTTGATTTTAATGAATAATATGTTAAGAAAATAATTTTTTGAGTATTTATATAATTTTTATTGAATTTTTGGATATTTTTATCATTTTATGTGTATTTTTATATATTAGGGGTAATTTGGTAGTAATTTTAGTTAAATATTAAAATTAATTGGTTTTAATATTATTTGAGGTATAAAAATGATTTTTTACAAACTATTTACTAATTTTAACTAATTAATACTAGTTTTTGAAAATTATTTTCAAATTATATATAATATACTATTTTTGTAAATAAATGGATTTTTAGTAATTTTTATTATATTTTTTTACACTAATTAAGTAATTTGGATTTATAAAATGAATTTTTATTAATATTTGACGAATTATCGAGAAATATCGATTTTAATAATATTATATTATTAATTAGGGTTTTTAAGTAATTAGTGGTAAAATAATTACTTTTGGTGTTTTAATACTTAAATTGCTATATTTTGATACTTAAAGGGTATTTTTGGTATTTATTGAATTTTAACATTTTTTATTGTATTTTGTGGTGAATTGTGGACCTCAGTTGGGGGAATTTATAGTTTGGGATTCCGACCGAGGAGTTATGAGAATTCTGGTTTTGAGTGTTATTTTCTTGCCGGACTGGCTCTACTTTTTAAGTAGAAAGATGTCCATTTTACAGAGGAGGTTCTATTGAATTTTCAGTAGAATTCTTGCAAAATGTGACATCGAGTCTAATTTTTATTCTCCTTCTATGTTAGTAATCCTAGATCGAGCCTCTAGAAGTTAAGTTTAAAATTATTCTGATTTTCATGTTATTATTTTATTATTAGTTGCACCGAGACCGAGGCCTAGTGGACCAGGCCCGTCAGAGACCATCCCATCTCAAGGAGCACACACCTGTGAGTTGTTATTTTATATATGCATGCATTTAGGTTGCATGTTTTAGAAATATATGTTTTAATTGTATTATTTATGCATAAATGACTTAATAAATGCTTAAGTATATTCTAGGTATATTTTCAGTATACTTTCGATATAGTGTGAACTAAATACATGTTTTCCCTTTTAATTAAATCTAGATTACTTTCAAATATATTATTGGTTTAATTTAATATATTCCATGATTTATTTGAATTGATTTTATGTATATATACTTGAAATATACTTAGTTTAGTTTAGGTATATTTCTAGTATATATATGGTTTATAATGTTATTTATAACAATATCATGCATCATTATTTTATGAATGAAATGAGTTATTTTTAATGAAGGATATCAATAGAACGTGCTTCCTAGTAGGCAGCACTAGAACCGAGTACATACCGGTACAACGATAGATTGTAGCTTAAATTACTAACCTCTTTGTGGATCATGACTTGATTGATTTGATTGTTGTGTGATATGAATGAGAGTGTGATTGCTGGAGCTTGGTTGACCTAGTGTCTCGGGGCCAATCATACTGACAGTCAGACTGCTGGAGCTCAGTCGACTTAGTGTCTCAGGACCAGTCTACTATCAATATGGATTAAGTGAATTTATTTGGAAACAAGTGAGCCTGTATGACTAGAGTGATGTCTGTTGTTACTTGAGGTTGCGATCATTTAGGGTTCTATTTGATCCTTTATATTGATTATTTTCAGTATTAAATATAAAATGATTTTCTTTGCATCTGTGTACTTGCATGTATATATATATTTATTATATATACTTTTGGAGTGTCTACATTTGACATTTAGTTATGCGTGTATATATATTATAATAATTCACTCAGTGAAGTCTGACTCCCCTCCGTTGATGTTTTTACAAGAGAGTCCTCTTCTTCAGACCTCAGCAGTAAACCTATCCATCAGATTTCTTCCACTCCAGTCCTATTATGTAAATCACTTACTTGATTTTTATTTTGTACTCTAGGTACTGCAGTAGTAGTTGTATTTGATTATGTCGAGAGTTGTATTTGAATTTATGCATGTATGAGTTTTTAATTCAGAGTGTTTCTCTGAAGATTTGTATTAAGAAATTTTATTTATGATATGAGATGAGATATTATTTTATTAAAGGGATTCATTTTATTATTGAGATTTAATTTCTGCTGAATAAATATTTTATATATTTTATTTTATTGCATGCTTTTCTTTTAAGGCTTACTACGAATTCTAGATTTGAAATAATTCATGTTCTCTAGCACCGGTCATGGCCCCCGGTTTGGGTCATGACAAAGTTGGTATCAGAGCAGGGTTTTGTGTTAGGGCGTTAGTTGTATGAGTTGTGGACCTAGTTTTCAGTGTTGCGTTTTCTTTTAAAACTACTGCAGTTGTTTAGGTTTGAGTATGTCTTGATATGTGTAATATCCCGTGTTTTTAAATATTTTAATACTGCATCGGGATATGCAGTATTAATAATTTTTAAATATGATATTGATATTTTATAAGTTGTTGATTAATTAAAATTGATTTTTAATTGTTTATTATTATTTTAAGTGCTTTACGTAAAATTTTCCCGGGGGGGACTTGCATTTTCGGGGAAATTTTCACGTAAATAATTTATTATTAATTATTTTAAATAGATTTACGGACTTGCATGGAACTCATACGTATTTTTAAATTACTAAATAAAGCCTATGTGTGTATATATTTATTTAATTAGGGTTTAATTTATTACCCTAACATTTTATTAATTATTTATTAGTTTTTATTATTATTTAATTATTTTATTTAGTATTAAATTATTAAAATATTAAATTATAAGTGTGTGGTGTATATTTAATGTGTGTAATTTAATATTATTTTATTATATAGTATAAAGATATATATATACACATTATAAGTCAAAAATCAAAACTTTTGGAAAATTACATTTTTGCCCCCGTTTACTCCTTCTTCCTCGATTTCTGCTTCCCTCGCCGTCCGCCCTCTGCAACTGCCGATTCCTTACCATTGGTGTGTCGTCTGGTGTGCCACTACCTCCCCCAGCCTTCCTCGCTGCCTGTAGCAGCCGTTTCCGGCGTCTGGAGATCGATTTTTGGCCGAAAGCCAAGAGTTTGCATTTTCTTCTTCCCTCGCGATTTCGGCCACCATTTTTGACACCGTTAGTCTCTTTCTTCTCCTTGAGCTCCGGTGAGTGTGATTCTAGCTTTGGTTTGAGCTGAATTGGTCTTGATTTGCTTAGGTTTCGAATTTTCAAATTCGGCCATCTTAGGGTTTTTGAATTTTTTTTGAGCTTCAAATGGTTGATTCATGAAAAGTCCCTTCACAAATGTTGTTCCCCTTATCTTAATATACATGTACGAATTTTTGTGGAATTTTTGGAGATTAATTTGATTTTTGGGTGTTTTTGAATATTTTAATATTATTTTCTAATTTTCGGAAATTAATTAATTAAATTATGAAATTGTGTTTTATGATAATTATAGGTATTGAAATGAATATAGAAATTTCTTTGGAATTTTTATGAATTTCTATGTATTTATTTTGAATTATTTAAGTTTATGTAATTTTGGAAAATTAGGTTAATTATGTTTTTAATTGAAATTAATTGGTTAATTGAGTTTAATTATTGATATTATTGATAAATATGTTGAGAATTAATTTTGGATAATTATACTATTTTTGGTGAATTTTTGGAGTAATTTTAGTATATTTATATATATAGGGGTATTTTGGTAATTTTATACAAAATTGGCTAAAAATGTAATTTAATTGGTTTTAATAGTTATTTAAGGTATAAAAATGATTTCTACAAATTATTTAGTATTTTTAATTAATTAAAACTATTTTTCGTGAATTATTTTCAAGTATATATATAATATACGATTTTACTAATAAAATGAGTTTTTATCGGTTTTTACAGTGTTTTAAGATTAATAATGTAATTCTACTGATTAAATGAATTTCTATGTTATAAGGGTATTTTTGGTATTTATGAAAATTGTTCTGTGTTTGTGGACCCCGATCGGTAGACTGTAGTTTGGAGTCCGACCGAGGGGGCTGTGAATGTAATTTTGCATTTATTTTTGAAGTGTATTTCTTTGCAGGGTCGGCTCTACTCTTTGAGTAGAGAGATGTCCGTTTTACAGGGGAGGTTCTACCAAATTTTTGGTAGAATTCTCGTAAAACGTGATGTCCAGTCAATCCCTAATTTCGATTCTGTGTTTAATATTCTAGATCGAGTTCTAGGATTTTCTATTAGGTTTATTCTATTTTTTGTCATTATTGTTTGTCTAGTTGCGTCGAGACCGAGGCCTAGTGGACCCAAGCCCGTCGGATCCATCTCGAGGAGCACACTAAATGTGAGTTGCTATTTTATATATATATATGCTTAGGGTGCATGATTTTAGAAATATATGTTTTATCTTAGTTAAATATGCATAATAGTTTAATTAGTACTTGAGTTTATTTTAGTTTATTTTTTGTTTATTTTAAACTATATGCATGTTTTATTAATAAAACAGGTTTAAAAGGTTTTTTAAATATATTTCTAGTTTAATTTGTAATTTAATTGGATTTATTTGACGTATATATACTCGAAATATACCTGGTTTACTTTTGGTATATTTCCAGTATATATATATGGTTTATATTGTTATTTTATTTAAATTCATGCATCATTTATTTATGAATGTATGTTTTATATTTAAAATTAAGGATATCGATAGAATGTGCTACCTAGTGGGCAGCACTAGGACCGAGTACGTACTGGTGCGCTTATAGCATTTAGGCTATATTACTAACCATTTGTGGATATTGATTGGAATTGATTTATCTGATGTGTGAGATGTGGTTTGGTGGTGTGATTGCTGGAGCTCGATTGACCAAGTGTCTCAGGGCCAATCACAATGGCAGTTAGACTGCTGGAGCTCGATTGACTTAGTGTCTCGGGCCAGCCTACTGTCTAAATGGATTAAGTGGATATATTTGGATTAAGTGAGCCTGTTATGGCTAAAGTGTTGTCTAACACTGATTGAGGTTTCGATATCATAGGGTTCTATTTGATCCTTCATAAACGATGATTTTAAATAAAAATATATAAAATGATTTTATTGCATCTATGTGTATTTTCTTTGTATATATACATATTAGATATATACTGTTGACTGTATGCATTGTCATTTTAGTATGCATGTATCACTCAGTGAGGTCTGACTCCCCTCCGTTGACCATTTTTCAGGAGAGTCATCATCTTCAGACCTCAAGTAGCAGGCCTGTACACGGATTTCTTCCGCCCTGGCTTCTTTATGTAAACTGCTTATCTGAGTCTTGGGTTTATTTTATCTAGACACTGCAATAGTCATTAAATTATTAAAGAGATGTTGTATTATATATTTGAACTGGATTTGTATTAAAAGAATTTATATATATGTGATGATGAGGATTTGATTTAAATCCAGTTGGTGCATATGTTATTGTGATATTTATGATTTTTATTTTCGCTGCATTATACATGTTTATTTTATTTTATTTTTAGGCTTGCTATGGGTTTCGAATTCGAAAGAATTCCCCGTTCCCTAGCGCCGGTCATGGCCCCTGTTTTGGGTCATGACAATATGTATTCCTTGATTTAACTTTCTGCGTTATCCTCTATTATCTGTCTTGTCTGAGTCCTTCTATTTGTCTTTTCAAATGAGGAGGTGAGTATGTGTCGCTCCATCGGTCATTAAGGCCGAGGATGATGAGTCATTTCAGGACAAGGTTTTTACCTCCTGAGCCGCCAGCTAGGTGTAGAGGTCTTGGTAGAGGTAGACCTCGAGGAGCGGCAGGTCATCGTAGACAAAGAGAGCTAGAGGATAAGGAACCTGTATAGCCAGAGTACGAGGATATTCCAATACCTCTGGTTGCATCACCTGTTCAACCTGTCTATCAACAAGGTATGTCCGACCCTGAGGCAACCCTATTCTATGCCAGAGTCGGCAAGTTTGCATTCGATGGGACTTCTGACCCTTTGGATTTTCTACATGCGATCAAGACGAGGACTCGAACTACTCACACCGAGTACCAGCGGATCATGATAGTTGAGCTGTTAGTAGAGGGACCAGCCTTGGACTGGTTTATTCATATGATCCAGCCATACATGATGACGATGACCTGGGCTTAGTTCAGAGAGAGATTCATGATGAGATTCTGCCCAAAGCCACTTTGTATGAGTTACTGTCACGACCCAAAACAGGGGCCATGACCGGCGCTAGGGAACGGGAATTCTTTCGAATTCGGAACCCGTAGCAAGCCTAAAACAAAATAAAACATGCAATAATAATAACAACAGCTCTTAATACAGCGAAAATAAAATCATAATTATCAAAATAAAAATTCATATCTCATATATAGATAAATCCTTTGATACAAGTCTCAGTTCAACTTCTTAAAATACATAACTCACACAAATATAATACATAAAACCCATAATTTATCTATGAATACTGCAGTATCTAGATTATAAAAATAAAACTCAAGACTCAAATAAGCAGTTTACATAAGAAGCCGAGGCGAAAGAAATCCGACGTACAGGCCTGCTACTGAGGTCTGAAGATGATGACTCTCCTGAAAAATAGTCAACGGAGGGGGAGTCAGACCTCACTGAGTGAATTACTATAATATATATACATGCATACTAATGTCAATGCACACAATCAAAAGTATATATAATATGTATATATACAAGCAAATACACAGATGCAATAAATTCATTTTATATATTTTTATTGAAAATCATCGTTTATGAAGGATCAAATAGAACCCTATGATATCGCAACCTCGAAAATAGTGTTAGACAACACTTTAGCCATACAGGCTCACTTAATCCAAATATATCCACTTATTCCATTTAGACAGTAGACTGTCCCCCGAGACACTAAGTCAACCGAGCTCCAACAGGTCTGACTGTCAGTGTGATTGGCCCCGAGACACTTGGTCAAACCGAGGTCCAGTAATCACACTCCCCAAACCAATATCTCACACATCAAATAATCATAACCAATCAATATCCACAAATAGATTAGTAATATAGCCTAAATGCTATAAGCGCACCGGTACGTACTCGGTCCTAGTACTACCCACTAGGTAGCACGTTCTATCGATATCCTTCATTAATAAATATAAAACATTCATTCATAAATAAATGATGCATGAATTTGAAATAAATAGTAACATAAACCCATATATATACTAGAAATATACCCAAAAGTAAACTGGGTATATTTCGAGTATATATACGTCAAATAAATCCAATCAAATTATAAATTAAGCTAGAAATATATTTAAAAACATTTTAAACATAATTTATTAATAAAACATGCATATAATTTAATATATACCAAAAATAAACCAAAAGTAATTAAAATTAAACTTAGGTACTAACCAAATTATTTATGCATATTTAATCAAAATGAAACATATATTTCTAAAATCATGCATCCTAAAGCACATATATATAAAATAGTAACTCACACTTAGTGCGCTCCACGAGATGGATCTGACGGGCCTGGTCCACTAGGCCTTGGTCTCGGCGCAACTAAACAAACAATAACAACAGAATTAGAATAAACCTAACAGAAAATCCTAGAACTCGATCTAGAATATTAAACATAGAAACAGGATTAGGGTTCGACTGGACATCACATTTTACGAGAATTCTATCAAAAATTCGGCAGAACCTCCCCTGTAAAACGGACATCTCTCTACTCAAAGACGAGAGCCGACCCTGCAAAGAAACACACTTCAAAAATAAATGCAGAATTACAATCATCAGCCCCTCGGTCGGACTCCAAACTACAGTCTACCGACCGGGGTCCATAATCACATAATAATTTTAGAAATACCAAAAATACCCTTATAACATAGAAATTCATTTTATAAATAGAAATTACATAATTAGCCTTAAAACACAGTAAAAACTGATAAAAAAACTAATTTTATTAGTAAAAACCGTATATTATATATATAATTGAAAATAATTCACGAAAAATAGTTTTAATTAGTTAAAAATACTAAATAATTTGTAGAAATCATTTTTTATACCTTAAATAACTATTAAAACCAATTAAATTACATTTTTAGCCAATTTTGTGTAAAATTACAAAATGCCCTTATATATATAAATATACTATAATTACTTCAAAAATTCACCAAAAATAGTATAATTATCCAAAATTAATTTTCTCAACATATTTTATCAATAATATCAATAATTAAACTTAATTTACCAATTAATTTCAATTAAAAACATAATTACCTAATTTTCCCAAAATTACATAAACCTAAATAATTCAAAATAAATACATAGAAATTCATAAAAATTCCAAATAAATTTCTATAATTCATTTCAACACCTATATTTATCATAAAACACAATTTCATAATTTAATTAATTAATTTCCGAAAATTAGAAAATAATATTAAAATATTCAAAAATACCCAAAAATCAAAATAATCTCCAAAAATTCTACAAAAATTAACACATAAAGATTAAAGCTACTAGGATAAACATTTATTTAAGTAACTTTCCATGAATTAAACAATTCGAAGTTCAAAAATAATCAAAAACCCTAAAATGGCCGAATTCAAAAATTCAAAACCTAAGCAAATCAAGACCATTTAAGCTCAAATCAAAGCTAGAATCACACTCACCAGAGCTCAAGGAGAAGAAAGAGACTGGCGTGTCGAAAATGGTGGCCGGAATCGCGAGGTGTGAAGAAATGCAACTTTCGGCCAAAAATGGAGGAAAAGAAGCTAGCCGGCGCCGGAGAAGGAGGCTAGGGCGGCGGAGCAGCTGGCTGGGGAGGGCGGAGCTGCTGGTGGCACACCGATGGTAGGTGGTCGAGATTTGCAGCGGGAGGGGGAGAAGGGACGGGCTCGGGAAGAAGAAGGGAAGAAGAAGAAAAGAAAAAAAAAAAGAAAAAATAATTTTAATAAAATATTTGGGAAAAAATCACACACCACACATTATTATAATAATTTAAAATTTAATAATAAATAAAATAATTAAATAACAATAAAATTAATAAAAAATTAATAAAATAGTAGGGTAATAAATTAAACCCTAATTAAATAAATATATACACACATAGGCTTTATTTAGTAATTTAAAAATACGTATGAGTTCATGCAAGTCCGTAAATCTATTTAAAATAATTAATAATGAAATATTTACGTGAAAATTTCTCCGAAAATGTAAGTCCCAGGAAAATTTTACGTGAAGGACTTTAAATAATACACAATAATTAAAATACATAATAATTTAAATACACATCAACTCGTAAAAATATCATAGTATATATACAAAAATTATTAACACTGCATATCCCGATGCAGTATTAAAATATTTAAAAATACGGGATATTACAGTTACAAACTTCGGTTGACTAGCATTTCCCAAAGTGACAGATCTATTGAGGACTATACTAAAGAGTTCCTTCGGCTTGGCAAATATGTAGAGGATCTGATGCGAGACCAATACTTCACAGTCACCACTTATGTCACTGGATTGGGTTCTACATTTGCTGGTATGCCTACAATGGGCCTTACTCTGGAATCAGTGATAGAGTTGGCTGAGGAGATTGAGTTGAGGCTAGTCAGGCAAGCAGCTATGCTTGATTATTACTAGTTGGGTGTCCAGTCAGGTGGATTTCAGACCACTCCATACTCGAGTTTTCAGATTTGATCGAGTAGTCAGCAGAGGGGTCCAACCCAGCATACTCAAAGACAGCAGCATAGGGTACATTAGAGCAATAGACATGGTCATGGAGGTCATCGTAGACCATTCAGACTTGGGTCAGGTGCTTTGAGCAGTAGTAGTGATCGTAGTTATGGGTCAACTACGAGTGTATGTCAGACGTGCGGTAGAGTCCATCAGGGACCACGTTACATGACACCACTGATGTGTTTCAGATGTGGACAGACAGGACACTTTGCTAGATCACGTCCCTATTCTGGTTATCAGTAGCTACAGATACCGCGCTTCCCTCAATAATTGATTGCTAATGCTGCACCCATTCCTTTTCAGTTGCCTTCAGCCCAGCATCAGAGTTCTACCCAGATTGTTCCCCAGTAGGGTCGTGGTAGAGGTACTAGAGGAGGTGCCAGAGGTGTTAGCCAGGCTTCTACCAGCCAGCAAGGAGGTCGAGGATAAGCCAGAGTTTTCCATCTTACTCAATAGGATGCTCAGGCATCTAATGCAGTCGTGGAAGGTGTAATATCCCAGATTTTTACATAATTTTAAACTGCATCGGGATATGCAGTGTTAATAATTTGTATTTATATTAATGATTATTTAATGAGTTTGTTATTTATTAAAGTCATTTTTAATTATTTTATATTATTTTAAGATATTTACGTAAAATTTTCTCGAGAATTTTATTTTCGGGAAAATTAAAACGTGAATAATTAAATATTAATTATTTTAACCATTTTAGTGAATTTGCATGAGTTCATGCATGATTTTAAAGTGTCAATAAAATATATTTACGACTACATGCATTTAAAGTTAAATTAGGGTTATTCAATTAAATTATATTATATTATATAGTTTTTATATTAATTAATTAAATATGTAATATATATATATATATATATATATATATATATATATGTATATATGTATATATTATTATTAAAGTGTGTGGTGGACATTTATTGTGTGTGTTAATTATATATTAAAATAATAAGTGAGATATATATATATACATATATACATATATTATTATTAACCAAAATAAAGTTTAATATATTTACCATTTTACCACTCCCTCTGCTTCTTCTTCCCCGATCGGTTTCTTTCCGTTTCCAACGCTAATCTCATCGTTCCTTCAATGTCACTGTGCCCTTCAGTGTGCCACCACCATTTCCAGCAGCTCAGCCACCCTCTCCGGCACTGGTGAACGCTGCAAACAACCCGAGAAGCTGAAATTCACACTCAACACCAATCAAGCACTTTTCGGCCACCGTTTTGTAATATCCCGTGTTTTTAAAATATTTTTACACTGTACCGGGATATGCAGAGTTAATGATTTCTGTATTTTATATGATATTTTTACGAGTTAATATGTATTTTAGACCTATTTTAATTACGGTGTATTATTTTCAGTGTTTTACGTAAAATTTTCCCGGGACTTGCATTTCCGGGGAAATTTTCACGTAAACAATGTATTATTAATTATTTTAAATGTATTTACGGACTTGCATGAACTCATGCGTATTTTTAAATTATTAAATAAAGCCTGTGTGTATAATTATTTAATTAGGGTTTATTATTATTACCCTAATATTTTATTAAGTATTTATTTGTTTTACTGTTATCTAATTAATTTTATTTAGTATAAATTATTAAAATATTAATATTTTTATGTGTGTGGTGTATATTTGATGTGTGTAATTTAATATTATTTTAATATATAGTATAAAGTATATATATATACATATATTTGTCAAAAATCAAAAAGAATTGGAAAATTACACATTTGCCCCCTCCCTCTCCTTCTTCTCTCCCGATCGCTCACCCTCACTGCGCCTCCCATTCCAGCACGCCGGACCGCCCCTCGCCGCCACCAGCTGCCGCCAACCTCCTTCCCCTTCCTTCCTCTTCCTCTCCGACGTGACCAGGCCGCCGGAAGCCCGCTGGAACGCCCGGAATCCGCCATGGCAGCAAGTTGAGCTTTTTGCCGTCGACGACGATTCCGGCCACCATTTCGTGCACCGCCGGTCTTCATCGACTCCTTGAGCTCCGGTGATTCCAATTCTAAGCTCCTTTCGGCCTGAAATCAAGTGGATTTTGAGGTTTGAGCTGAAACTCAATTCGGTCACATTAGGGTTTTTGATTTTTTTGAGCTTCGAATTGATTGATTCATGGAAACTTCCTTCACAAATGTTGATCCTAGTAGCTTAATCTACATGTATGAATATTTATAGAATTTTTGGAGATTGTTTGGATTTTTGGGTATTTTTGAATATTTTAATATTATTTTCTAATTTTCTGAAATTAATTATTTAAATTATGAAATTGGAGTTTATGGTTAAATTGGGTGTTGAAATGAATTATAGGAATTTATTTATAATTTTTATGAATTTCTAAGTATTTATTTTTAATTATTTGAGTTTATGTGAATTTGAGAAAATTAAGTTAAATGTGTTTTTATTTGAAATTAATTGGTTAATTGAGTTTAATTATTAATATTATTGATAAATATGTTGAGGAAATTAATTTTGGATAATTGTATGATTTTTTGGTGACTTTTTGAAGTAATTTAAGTATATTTATATATATAGGGGTATTTTGGTAATTTTACCCTAAATTGGCTAAAAATGTAATTTAATTGGTTTTAATAGTTATTTAAGGTATAAAAATGATTTCTATAAATTATTTGGTATTTTTAACTAATTAAAACTATTTTTCGTGAATTATTTTCAATTATAAATAAAATATACGGTTTTTCAAATAAAATGAATTTTTATCGGTTTTTACTATGTTTTAAGGCTAATTATGTAATTTCTACGTATAAAATATATTTCTGTGATTTAAGGATATTTTTGTTATATCTGGAATTATTTTGTGTTTGTGGACCCCGGTCGGTAGACTGTAGTCTGGAGTCCGACCGAGGGGTTGTGAATGAGATGTGGTGTTTATTTTTGAAGTGTATTTCTTTGCAGGGTCGGCTCTACTCTTTTGAGTAGAGAGATGTCCATTTTATAGGGGAGGTTCTGCCGGATTTTCGGTAGAATTCTCGTAAAACGTGATATCCAGTCGAACCCTAAATTCCGATTCTGTGTTTAATACTCTAGATTGAATTCTAGGACTTCTGTTAGGGTTATTCTGATGTCGATTACTTATTTCTTGTTTAGTTGCGCCGAGACCGAGGGCTAGTGGACCAGGCCCGTCGGACCTGTCTCGTGGAGCGCACTAGGTGAGTTACTGTACTATGTATACATGCTTAGGATGCATGATTTAGAAATATATGTTTTATTTTGATTAAAAATGCATAAACATTATGATTTGTATTTAAGTATATTTTTGGTTTATTTTTGGTATATAATAGATTATATACATGTTTTATTAATAAAATATATTTAAGATGTTTTTAAATATATTTCCAACTTAATCTATGATTTGATTGAATTCATTTGACGTATATATACTCAAAATATACCTGGTTTGCGTTTGGTATATTTCCGGTATATATATGGTTTATATTGTTATTTCATTTATATTCATGCATCATTTATTTTTGTGAATGAATGTTTTACATTTAATGATGAAGGATATCGATAGAACGTGATACCTAGTGGGCAGCACTAGGACCGAGTACGTACCGGTACGCCTATAGCTTTAGGCTATAATACTAAATTATTTGTGGATATTGATTTGATTATGATTATTGATATGTGAGATGTGGTTTGTGGGTGTGATTGCTGGAGCTCGGTTGACCAAGTGTCTCGGGGCCAATCACACTGGCAGTTAGACTGCTGGAGCTCGGTTGACTTAGTGTCTCGGGGCCAGTCTACTGTCCAAATGGATTAAGTGGATATATTTGGACTAAGTGAGCCTGTATGGCTAGAGTGTTGTTTAACACTACTTTCTGAGGTTGCGATATTCTAGGGTTCTATGTGATCCTTCATAAACTATGATTTTCAATAAAATATATAAAATGATTTTATTGCATCTGTGTGCAATTGCCTGTATATATACATATTATATATATACTGTTGCTTGTATGCATTATCACTTAGTGTGTATGTATATATATTATAGTAATTCACTCAGTGAGGTCTGACTCCCCTCCGTTGACTATTTTTCAGGAGAGTCAACTTCTTCAGACCTCAGTAGCAGGTCGATACGCCGGATTTCTTCCGCCCCGGCTTCTTTGTGTAAATTGTCTACTTGAGTCTTATTTATTTTATCTAGACACTACAATAGTTATGAATTAAAGTATTGAATTTCGTGTATTTTATTTTAAAGAGATGTACTATATTGAAACTGGATTTGTATTAAAGATTATATATATATGTGATGAGATGAGTTTTGAATTAAATCCAGTTGATATGGATGATATTATGATATTATGATTTTTATTTTCCGCTGCATATTATACTGTTACTGTTATTATGGCATGATTTATTTTATTTTTAGGCTTGCTACGGGTTCCGGATTCGAAAGAATTCCCGTTCCCTAGCGCCGGTCATGGCCCCTGTTTTGGGTCGTGACAAAGTTGGTATCAGAGCGGAGTTCTGTGTCAGGGCTTAGTTATGTGAGTTGTGGCCCTAGTTTTAGAGTTGTGTTTTCTGTTGAACTACTGCAGTGTATTAGGTTCGAGTACGTCTTGATAAGTATTCCTTGCTGTAGTTTTCAGCGTTATTCTTCTGTTGTCTATTTTGTCTGAATCTTTTCATTTGTCTTTTCAGTATGAGGAGGCGAGCGCGTGTCGCTCCATCGGTCGTTGAGGCGAGGATGATGAGTCTTTTCAGGATGAGGTTTTACCTCCTGAGCCGCCAGTTAGGCGTAGAGGTCGTGGCAGGGGTAGACCTCGAGGAGCGGCAGGTCGCCGTAGGCAGAGAGAGTTACAGGACGAGGAGCCTGTTGAGCCTGAATTTGATGTTCCTATTCCTCCAGTTGTTCAGGCTGTTCAGCCTGCCTATCAGCAGGGTATGTCTGACCCTGAGGCAGCTTTGTTCTATGCCCGAGTTGGCAGGATTGCTTTCGATGGTACTTCTGATCCTTTAGATTTTCTGCATGCGATTGAGATGAGGACTCGGACTGCTCATACCGAGTACCAGCGGATCATGATTGTTGAGTTGTCTGTTGAGGGACCAGCCTTGGATTGGTTTATTTAGATGATCCAGCCCTTTATGATGACGATGACCTGGGCTCAGTTTCGAGAGCGATTCATGAGGAGATTTTGTCCAGAGCCTCTTCGTTTGAGCTATCGTCTCCGTTTGACCAGTATTTCTCGTGGAGATCGATCTGTAGAGGAGTATACCCGAGAGTTTCTTCGTCTGGGTAGATATGCCGAGGATCTGATGCGAGATCAGTATTTCGTAGTTACTACCTACGTTACTGGTTTGGGTTCAGCTTTTGCTAGTATGCCTACAGCAGGTCTTACTCTCGAGTCTGTGATTGAGCTAGCTAAGGAGATTGAGCTGAGGTTAGTTAGGCAGGGAGCGATGCCTGATTATTACCAGCTAGGAGTTCAGTCGAGTGGATTGCAGGCTACTCCATATTCGAGTTTTCATGTTGGTTCGAGTAGTCAGCAGCGAGGTTTGACTCAGCAGAGTCAGAGACAGCAGCAGCGAGTGCATCGGAGCAGTAGACATGGCCATGGAGGTCAGCGTAGATCGTTCAGATTTGGGTCAGGTGCTTCGAGCAGCAGCAGTGGTCGTAGTTCTGGATCAGCTGCTAGCGTTTGCCAGACTTGTGGTAGAGTCCATCAGGGACCGTGTTATCTGACACCACTGACATGCTTCAGATGCGGGCAGACAGGACATTTTGCCAGATCATGTCCTTATTCTGGGTATGAGCAGCAGCAGATTCTGCGATTTCCACAACAGTCGATTGCTAGTGCTACACCCGTGCCATTTCAGTTGCCACCCAGCCCAGCATCAGAGTTCTACTCAGTTTGTTCCACAGCAGAGTCGTGGTAGAGGTACTAGAGGAAGTGCCAGAGGTGTGGCCAGGCTTCTACCAGTCAGCAGGGAGGTCGAGGTCAGGCCAGAGTCTTCCATCTGACTCAGCAGGATGCTCAGGCATCTAATGCAGTCGTGGCAGGTATTGTTTCTGTTTGTTACCTGGATGCTTGGATTTTGTTTGATCCGGGTGCCACGCATTCGTTTGTTTCTCCTATTTTTGCTTCTAAATCTTGTTGGCAAGCTTCGAGGATGGCTTTTCCTTTGTCTGTTGCCACTCCTCTGAGCGATTCCTTGGACACCGATATTGTTCTTTCTGGTTGTCCAGTTCTCGTGGGAGATAGAGAATTACCCGCTGATTTGATTTTGTTGGATGTGATGGAGTTTGATGTTATTCTGGGAATGGATTGGTTGTCTCAGCACTTCGTCGTGGTAGATTGCAGGAATAAGGAGGTGACTTTTAGAATTCCTGGTGAAGAAGATTTCAAGTTTGTTGGTGATAGGAGTTCAGCACCTCAGAATCTTATTTCTGTTATTACGGCTAGGAAATTGTTGAAGAAAGGTTGTCAGGGATTTTTGGCATTGGTCAGGGATACGTCAGTGGAGAAGTTGTCACTCACAGATGTTCCTGTTGCTTGTGAGTTTCCTGATGTTTTTCCCGAGGAGTTGCCAGGTTTACCACCTCACAGAGAGATTGAGTTCTGTATAGATGTGGTACCAGGTACTACTCCTATATCTATGCCACCCTATCGTATGACTCCTGCAGAGTTGAGAGAGTTGAAGGAGCAATTGCAAGAGTTGTTGGATAAGGGTTTTATTAGAACTAGTGTTTCCCCTTGGGGTGCACCAGTCTTGTTTGTGAAGAAGAAGGATGGTACCCTGAGACTGTGCATTGACTACAGAGAGCTGAATAAGGTGACGGTGAAGAATAAGTATCCTCTCCCGAGGATAGATGATTTGTTTGATCAGCTCCAGGGTGCACAATTCTTTTCTAAGGTTGACTTGAGGTCAGGTTATCATCAGCTGCGGATTAGTGAAGCTGATATTCCTAAGACAGCTTTCCGCACTCGATATGGCCATTATGAGTTTCTGGTGATGTCTTTTGGTTTGACTAATGCACCAGCAGCTTTTATGGATCTGATGAACAGAGTATTCAGACCGTATGTGGATCAGTTTGTAGTTGTCTTCATTGATGATATACTAGTATATTCAAGGAGTATGGAAGAGCATGTATATCATTTGAGGATTGTACTACAGACACTGAGAGATCATCAGCTTTATGCTAAATTCTCGAAGTGTGATTTCTGGATGGAGAGTGTTTCTTTTCTTGGACACGTAGTGTCTAAAGAAGGTATTCAGGTTGATCCACAGAAGGTTGAGGCAGTATCTGAATGGCCTAGACCTACTTCTGTTACGGAGATTCGGAGTTTTCTGGGTTTAGCCGGGTATTATAGGCGGTTTGTGCAGGATTTATCCAGGATAGCAGCCCCTATGACTCGCTTGACTCAGAAGGATGTTAGATTCGAGTGGTCAGAAGCTTGTGAGAATAGTTTTCAGTTGTTGAAAGAGAAGTTGACCACAGCGCCAGTATTAGCTTTGCCTAATAGTGTGGATAAGTTCACAGTTTACTGTGATGCCTCTAGAATTGGTCTTGGTTGTGTGTTGATGCAGAATGGAAGGGTGATAGCCTATGCTTGGAGGCAGTTGAAGAAGCATGAGCAGAACTATCCTACACATGATCTTGAGATGGCTGCAGTGATCTTCGCTTTAAAGATTTGGAGACATTATCTGTACGGGGTGACTTGTGAGATATTTACTGATCACAAGAGCCTTAAGTACATTTTTCAGCAGATAGATTTGAATTTGAGGCAGAGAAGATGGTTGGAACTGTTGAAGGATTATGATTGCGAGATTCTTTACCATCCGGGTAAAGCTAATGTGGTAGCAGATGCCTTGAGTAGGAAGTCCTCAGGTAGTCTTGCTCACATTGGTGTTGAGAGGAGACCATTGATCCAAGAGTTGCATTTGTTGGTGGATCAAGGTCTGATGATGAAGATTAGTAGATCAGGTGGACTGTTAGCTCAGTTTAAAGTACGATCTGTACTGAGGGATAGGATTAAAGCAGCTCAGAGCCGAGATCCTATTCTGGAAGAGCTTGCAGAGAATGTTCGAGCAGGGAAGTTCACTGATTTCACACTCGATGATGATGGTGTGTTGTGGATCAGTGGTAGATTGTGTGTTCCTGATGTGGATGATTTGAGAGAAGAGATCCTAGAGGAAGCACATTCTACAGCTTACAGCGTTCATCCAGGTGTCACTAAGATGTACCACAGTATCAGAGATCTATACTGGTGGGACGGATTGAAGAAAGATGTCGTTGATTATGTTGCTAAGTGTTTGACGTGTCAGTAAGTGAAAGCCGAACATCAGAAGCCTTCTGGGAAGCTTCAGCCTCTTCCTATTCCCGAGTGGAAGTGGGAAAGGATAGCTATGGATTTTGTGGTCGGTTTACCTCGTTCGAAGGATGGATACGATTCCATCTGGGTGATTGTAGACAGATTGATGAAGTTTGCACATTTCTTGCCTGTGAAAGCTACATATTCAGTTGCTAGATTGGCGAAGTTGTATGTGAAGCATATTGTGTGCCTTCATGGAGTACCTGTGTCCATTGTGTCAGATAGAGGTTCGGTGTTTACTTCTCATTTTTGGCAAAAGTTGCAGGAAGCGATGGGCACTAGGTTGGATTTCAGTACTGCTTTTCATCCTCAGACAGATGGCCAGTCTGAGAGGACGATCCAGACACTGGAAGATATGTTGAGGATGTGTGTCTTGGATTTGGGAGGTAGCTGGGATGATCATTTGTCGCTTGTTGAGTTTGCATATAATAACAGCTACCATAGCAGTATTGGTATGGCACCATACGAGGCGTTTTACGGAAGGAAGTGTAGATCCCCGTTGAGTTGGGATGAGATTGGAGAGAGAGCTTTGACTGGACCAGAGATGGTTCAAGATGCTGCAGAGAAAGTCGTCGTGATCAAGCGCAGATTAAAGACCGCAGTAAGCAGACAGAAGAGTTATGCGGATCCTAGGCGTAGAGATATGGAGTTTCAGGTTGGAGATTTTATTTTTTTGAAAGTATCTCCGATGAAGGGTGTGATGAGATTTGGCAGGAAGGGTAAGTTAGCACCGAGATACATTGGACCGTTTGAGATTCTGGAGAGAATTGGCACTGTTGCATATCGGTTGGATTTGCCTCCGAGTATGTCACAGGTGCATCTAGTATTTCATATCTCGATGTTGAGGAAGTATATCTCAGACCCTTCACACGTGTTACAGCCTGACAGTGTGGAAGTGAGTGAAGATTTGACATTTGTGGAAGAACCTGTGGCGATCGTTGATTATCAAGTTCGACAGTTGCGATCGAAGCAGATTCCGATGGACAAGGTTCTGTGGCGTAGCGACAGAGTTGAAGAGCATACGTGGGAGACTGAAGCTGAGATGCGAGCTTCTTACCCGTATCTCTTTCTTTCTTGATCTTGTTTTCTGGAATTCGGGGACGAATTCTTGTAAGGGGGGGGAGACTGTAATATCCCGTGTTTTTAAAATATTTTTACACTGTACCAGGATATGCAGAGTTAATGATTTCTGTATTTTATATGATATTTTTACGAGTTAATATGTATTTTAGACCTATTTTAATTACGGTGTATTATTTTCAGTGTTTTACGTAAAATTTTCCCGGGACTTGCATTTCCGGGGAAATTTTCACGTAAACAATGTATTATTAATTATTTTAAATGTATTTACGGACTTGCATGAACTCATGCGTATTTTTAAATTATTAAATAAAGCCTGTGTGTATAATTATTTAATTAGGGTTTATTATTATTACCCTAATATTTTATTAAGTGTTTATTTGTTTTATTGTTATCTAATTAATTTTATTTAGTATAAATTATTAAAATATTAATATTTTTATGTGTGTGGTGTATATTTGATGTGTGTAATTTAATATTATTTTAATATATAGTATAAAGTATATATATATACATATATTTGTCAAAAATCAAAAAGAATTGGAAAATTACACATTTGCCCCCTCCCTCTCCTTCTTCTCTCCTGATCGCTCACCCTCACTGCGCCTCCCATTCCAGCACGCCGGACCGCCCCTCGCCGCCACCAGCTGCCGCCAACCTCCTTCCCCTTCCTTCCTCTTCCTCTCCGACGTGACCAGGCCGCCAGAAGCCCGCTGGAACGCCCGGAATCCGCCATGGCAGCAAGTTGAGCTTTTTGCCGTCGACGACGATTCCGGCCACCATTTCGTGCACCGCCGGTCTTCATCGACTACTTGAGCTCCGGTGATTCCAATTCTAAGCTCCTTTCGGCCTGAAATCAAGTGGATTTTGAGGTTTGAGCTGAAACTCAATTCGGTCACATTAGGGTTTTCGATTTTTTTGAGCTTCGAATTGATTGATTCATGGAAACTTCCTTCACAAATGTTGATCCTAGTAGCTTAATCTACATGTATGAATTTTTATAGAATTTTTGGAGATTTTTTGGATTTTTGGGTATTTTTGAATATTTTAATATTATTTTCTAATTTTCTGAAATTAATTATTTAAATTATGAAATTGGAGTTTATGGTTAAATTGGGTGTTGAAATGAATTATAGGAATTTATTTAGAATTTTTATGAATTTCTAAGTATTTATTTTTAATTATTTGAGTTTATGTGAATTTGAGAAAATTAGGTTAAATGTGTTTTTATTTGAAATTAATTGGTTAATTGAGTTTAATTATTAATATTATTGATAAATATGTTGAGAAAATTAATTTTGGATAATTGTATGATTTTTGGTGAATTTTTGAAGTAATTTAAGTATATTTATATATATAGGGGTATTTTGGTAATTTTACCCTAAATTGGCTAAAAATATAATTTAATTGGTTTTAATAGTTATTTAAGGTATAAAAATGATTTCTACAAATTATTTGGTATTTTTAACTAATTAAAACTATTTTTCGTGAATTATTTTCAATTATAAATAAAATATACGGTTTTTCAAATAAAATGAATTTTTATCGGTTTTTACTATGTTTTAAGGCTAATTATGTAATTTCTACGTATAAAATATATTTCTGTGATTTAAGGATATTTTTGTTATATCTGGAATTATTTTGTGTTTGTGGACCTCGGTCGGTAGACTGTAGTCTGGAGTCCGACCGAGGGGTTGTGAATGAGATGTGGTGTTTATTTTTGAAGTGTATTTCTTTGCAGGGTCGGCTCTACTCTTTTGAGTAGAGAGATGTCCATTTTATAGGGGAGGTTCTGCCGGATTTTCGGTAGAATTCTCGTAAAACGTGATATCCAGTCGAACCCTAAATTCCGATTCTGTGTTTAATACTCTAGATTGAATTCTAGGACTTCTGTTAGGGTTATTCTGATGTCGATTACTTATTTCTTGTTTAGTTGCGCCGAGACCGAGGGCTAGTGGACCAGGCCCGTCGGACCTGTCTCGTGGAGCGCACTAGGTGAGTTACTGTACTATGTATACATGCTTAGGATGCATGATTTAGAAATATATGTTTTATTTTGATTAAAAATGCATAAACATTATGATTTGTATTTAAGTATATTTTTGGTTTATTTTTGGTATATAATAGATTATATACATGTTTTATTAATAAAATATATTTAAGATGTTTTTAAATATATTTCCAACTTAATTTATGATTTGATTGAATTCATTTGACGTATATATACTCGAAATATACCTGGTTTGCGTTTGGTATATTTCCGGTATATATATGGTTTATATTGTTATTTCATTTATATTCATGCATCATTTATTTTTGTGAATGAATGTTTTACATTTAATGATGAAGGATATCGATAGAACGTGCTACCTAATGGGCAGCACTAGGACCGAGTACGTACCGGTACGCCTATAGCTTTAGGCTATAATACTAAATTATTTGTGGATATTGATTTGATTATGATTATTGATATGTGAGATGTGGTTTGTGGGTGTGATTGCTGGAGCTCGGTTGACCAAGTGTCTCGGGGCCAATCACACTGGCAGTTAGACTACTGGAGCTCGGTTGACTTAGTGTCTCGGGGCCAGTCTACTGTCCAAATGGATTAAGTGGATATATTTGGACTAAGTGAGCCTGTATGGCTAGAGTGTTGTTTAACACTACTTTCTGAGGTTGCGATATTCTAGGGTTCTATGTGATCCTTCATAAACTGTGATTTTCAATAAAATATATAAAATGATTTTATTGCATCTATGTGCAATTGCCTGTATATATACATATTATATATATACTGTTGATTGTATGCATTATCACTTAGTGTGTATGTATATATATTATAGTAATTCACTCAGTGAGGTCTGACTCCCCTCCGTTGACTATTTTTCAGGAGAGTCAACTTCTTCAGACCTCAGTAGCAGGTCGATACGCCGGATTTCTTCCGCCCCGGCTTCTTTGTGTAAATTGTCTACTTGAGTCTTATTTATTTTATCTAGACACTGCAGTAGTTGTGAATTAAAGTATTGAATTTCGTGTATTTTATTTTAAAGAGATGTACTACATTGAAATTGGATTTGTATTAAAGATTATATATATATGTGATGAGATGAGTTTTGAATTAAATCCAGTTGATATGGATGATATTATGATATTATGATTTTTATTTTTCGCTGCATATTATACTGTTACTATTATTATGGCATGATTTATTTTATTTTTAGGCTTGCTACGGGTTCTGGATTCGAAAGAATTCCCGTTCCCTAGCGCCGGTCATGGCCCCTGTTTTGGGTCGTGACAAAGTTGGTATCAGAGCGGAGTTCTGTGTCAGGGCTTAGTTATGTGAGTTGTGGCCCTAGTTTTTGAGTTGTGTTTTCTGTTGAACTACTGCAGTGTATTAGGTTCGAGTACGTCTTGATAAGTATTCCTTGCTGTAGTTTTCAGCATTATTCTTCCGTTGTCTGTTTTGTCTGAATCATTTCGTTTGTCTTTTCAGTATGAGGAGGCGAGCGCGTGTCGCTCCACCGGTCGTTGAGGCCGAGGATGATGAGTCTTTTCAGGATGAGGTTTTACCTCCTGAGCCGCCAGTTAGGCGTAGAGGTCGTGGCAGGGGTAGACCTCGAGGAGCGGCAGGTCGCCGTAGGCAGAGAGAGTTATAGGACGAGGAGCCTGTTGAGCCTGAATTTGATGTTCCTGTTCCTCCAGTTGTTCAGCCTGCCTATCAGCAGGGTATGTCTGACCCTGAGGCAGCTTTGTTCTATGCCCGAGTTGCAGGATTGCTTTCGATGGTACTTCTGATCCTTTAGATTTTCTGCATGCGATTGAGACGAGGACTCGGACTGCTCATACCGAGTACCAGCGGATCATGATTGTTGAGTTGTCTGTTGAGGGACCAGCCTTGGATTGGTTTATTCAGATGATCCAGCCCTTTATGATGACGATGACCTGGGCTCAGTTTCGAGAGCGATTCATGAGGAGATTTTGTCCAGAGCCTCTTCGTTTGAGCTATCGTCTCCGTTTGACCAGTATTTCTCATGGAGATCGATCTGTAGAGGAGTATACCCGAGAGTTTCTTCGTCTGGGTAGATATGCCGAGGATCTGATGCGAGATCAGTATTTCGTAGTTACTACCTACGTTACTGGTTTGGGTTCAGCTTTTGCTAGTATGCCTACAGCAGGTCTTACTCTCGAGTCTGTGATTGAGCTAGCTAAGGAGATTGAGCTGAGGTTAGTTAGGCAAGGAGCGATGCCTGATTATTACCAGCTAGGAGTTCAGTCGAGTGGATTGCAGGCTACTCCATATTCGAGTTTTCATGTTGGTTCGAGTAGTCAGCAGCGAGGTTCGACTCAGCAGAGTCAGAGACAGCAGCAGCGAGTGCATCGGAGCAGTAGACATGGCCGTGGAGGTCAGCGTAGATCGTTCAGATTTGGGTCAGGTGCTTCGAGCAGCAGCAGTGGTCGTAGTTCTGGATCAGCTGCTAGCGTTTGCCAGACTTGTGGTAGAGTCCATCAGGGACCGTGTTATCTGACACCACTGACATGCTTCAGATGCGGGCAGACAGGACATTTTGCCAGATCATGTCCTTATTCTGGGTATCAGCAGCAGCAGATTCCGCGATTTCCACAGCAGTCGATTGCTAGTGCTACACCCGTGCCATTTCAGTTGCCACCAGCCCAGCATGAGAGTTCTACTCAGTTTGTTCCACAGCAGAGTCGTGGTAGAGGTACTAGAGGAAGTGCCAGAGGTGTTGGCCAGGCTTCTACCAGTCAGCAGGGAGGTCGAGGTCAGGCCAGAGTCTTCCATCTGACTCAGCAGGATGCTCAGGCATCTAATGCAGTCGTGGCAGGTATTGTTTCTGTTTGTTACCTGGATGCTTGGATTTTGTTTGATCCGGGTGCCACGCATTCATTTGTTTCTCCTATTTTTGCTTCTAAATCTTGTTGGCAAGCTTTGAGGATGGCTTTTCCTGTGTCTGTTGCCACTCCTCTGAGCGATTCCTTGGACACCGATATTGTTCTTTCTGGTTGTCCAGTTCTCGTGGGAGATAGAGAATTACCCGCTTATTTGATTTTGTTGGATGTGATGGAGTTTGATGTTATTCTGGGAATGGATTGGTTGTCTCAGCACTTCGCCGTGGTAGATTGCAGGAATAAGGAGGTGACTTTTAGAATTCCTGGTGAAGAAGATTTCAAGTTTGTTGGTGATAGGAGTTCAGCACCTCAGAATCTTATTTCTGTTATTACGGCTAGGAAATTGTTGAAGAAAGGTTGTCAGGGATTTTTGGCATTGGTCAGGGATACGTCAGTGGAGAAGTTGTCACTCACAGATGTTCCTGTTGCTTGTGAGTTTCCTGATGTTTTTCCCGAGGAGTTGCCAGGTTTACCACCTCACAGAGAGATTGAGTTCTGTATAGATGTGGTACCAGGTACTACTCCTATATCTATGCCACCCTATCGTATGGCTCCTGCAGAGTTGAGAGAGTTGAAGGAGCAATTGCAAGAGTTGTTGGATAAGGGTTTTATCAGACCTAGTGTTTCCCCTTGGGGTGCACCAGTCTTGTTTGTGAAGAAGAAGGATGGTACCCTGAGACTGTGCATTGACTACAGAGAGCTGAATAAGGTGACGGTGAAGAATAAGTATCCTCTCCCGAGGATAGATGATTTGTTTGATCAGCTCCAGGGTGCACAATTCTTTTCTAAGGTTGACTTGAGGTCAGGTTATCATCAGCTGCGGATTAGTGAAGCTGATATTCCTAAGACAGCTTTCCGCACTCGATATGGCCATTATGAGTTTCTGGTGATGTCTTTTGGTTTGACTAATGCACCAGCAGCTTTTATGGATCTGATGAACAGAGTATTCAGACCGTATGTGGATCAGTTTTTAGTAGTCTTCATTGATGATATACTAGTATATTCAAGGAGTATGGAAGAGCATGTATATCATTTGAGGATTGTACTACAGACATTGAGAGATCATCAGCTTTATGCTAAATTCTCGAAGTGTGATTTCTGGATGGAGAGTGTTTCTTTTCTTGGACACGTAGTGTCTAAAGAAGGAATTCAGGTTGATCCACAGAAGGTTGAGGCAGTATCTGAATGGCCTAGACCTACTTCTGTTACGGAGATTCGGAGTTTTCTGGGTTTAGCCGGGTATTATAGGCGGTTTGTGCAGGATTTTTCCAGGATAGCAGCCCCTATGACTCGCTTGACTCAGAAGGATGTTAGATTCGAGTGGTCAGAAGCTTGTGAGAATAGTTTTCAGTTGTTGAAAGAGAAGTTGACCACAGCGCCAGTATTAGCTTTGCCTAATAGTGTGGATAAGTTCACAGTTTACTGTGATGCCTCTAGAATTGGTCTTGGTTGTGTGTTGATGCAGAATGGAAGGGTGATAGCCTATGCTTCGAGGCAGTTGAAGAAGCATGAGCAGAACTATCCTACACATGATCTTGAGATGGCTGCAGTGATCTTTGCTTTGAAGATTTGGAGACATTATCTGTACGGGGTGACTTGTGAGATATTTACTGATCACAAGAGCCTTAAGTACATTTTTCAGCAGAGAGATTTGAATTTGAGGCAGAGAAGATGGTTGGAACTGTTGAAGGATTATGATTGCGAGATTCTTTACCATCCGGGTAAAGCTAATGTGGTAGCAGATGCCTTGAGTAGGAAGTCCTCAGGTAGTCTTGCTCACATTGGTGTTGAGAGGAGACCATTGATCCAAGAGTTGCATTTGTTGGTGGATCAAGGTTTGATGATGAAGATTAGTAGATCAGGTGGACTGTTAGCTCAGTTTAAAGTACGATCTGTACTGAGGGATAGGATTAAAGCAGCTCAGAGCCGAGATCCTATTCTGGAAGAGCTTGCAGAGAATGTTCGAGCAGGGAAGTTCACTGATTTCACACTTGATGATGATGGTGTGTTGTGGATCAGTGGTAGATTGTGTGTTCCTGATGTGGATGATTTGAGAGAAGAGATCCTAGAGGAAGCACATTCTACAGCTTACAGCGTTCATCCAGGTGTCACTAAGATGTACCACAGTATCAGAGATCTATACTGGTGGGACGGATTGAAGAAAGATGTCGTTGATTATGTTGCTAAGTGTTTGACGTGTCAGCAAGTGAAAGCCGTACATCAGAAGCCTTCTGGGAAGCTTCAGCCTCTTCCTATTCCCGAGTGGAAGTGGGAAAGGATAGCTATGGATTTTGTGGTCGGTTTACCTCGTTCGAAGGATGGATACGATTCCATCTGGGTGATTGTAGACAGATTGACGAAGTTTGCACATTTCTTGCCTGTGAAAGCTACATATTCAGTTGCTAGATTGGCGAAGTTGTATGTGAAGCATATTGTGTGCCTTCATGGAGTACCTGTGTCCATTGTGTCAGATAGAGGTTCGGTGTTTACTTCTCGTTTTTGGTAGAAGTTGCAGGAAGCGATGGGCACTAGGTTGGATTTCAGTACTGCTTTTCATCCTCAGACAGATGGCTAGTCTGAGAGGACGATCCAGACACTGGAAGATATATTGAGGATGTGTGTCTTGGATTTGGGAGGTAGCTGGGATGATCATTTGTCGCTTGTTGAGTTTGCATATAATAACAGCTACCATAGCAGTATTGGTATGGCACCATACGAGGCATTGTACGGAAGGAAGTGTAGATCCCCGTTGAGTTGGGATGAGATTGGAGAGAGAGCTTTGACTGGACCAGAGATGGTTCAAGATGCTGCAGAGAAAGTCACCGTGATCAAGCGCAGATTAGAGACCGCAGTAAGCAGACAGAAGAGTTATGCGGATCCTAGGCGCAGAGATGTGGAGTTTCAGGTTGGAGATTTTGTTTTTCTGAAAGTATCTCCGATGAAGGGTGTGATGAGATTTGGCAGGAAGGGTAAGTTAGCACCGAGATACATTGGACCGTTTGAGATTCTGGAGAGAATTGGCACTGTTGCATATCGGTTGGATTTGCCTCCGAGTATGTTACAGGTGCATCCAGTATTTCATATCTCGATGTTGAGGAAGTATATCTCAGACCCTTCACACGTGTTGTAGCCCGACAGTGTGGAAGTGAGTGAAGATTTGACATTTGTGGAAGAACCTGTGGCGATCGTTGATTATCAAGTTCGACAGTTGCGATCGAAGCAGATTCCGATGGTCAAGGTTCTGTGGCGTAGCGACAGAGTTGAAGAGCATACGTGGGAGACTGAAGCTGAGATGCGAGCTTCTTACCCGTATCTCTTTCCTTCTTGATCTTGTTTTCTGGAATTCGGGGACGAATTCTTATAAGGGGGGGAGACTGTAATATCCCGTGTTTTTAAAATATTTTTACACTGTACCGGGATATGCAGAGTTAATGATTTCTATATTTTATATGATATTTTTACGAGTTAATATGTATTTTAGACCTATTTTAATTACGGTGTATTATTTTCAGTGTTTTACGTAAAATTTTCCCGGGACTTGCATTTCCGGGGAAATTTTCACGTAAACAATGTATTATTAATTATTTTAAATGTATTTACGGACTTGCATGAACTCATGCGTATTTTTAAATTATTAAATAAAGCCTGTGTGTATAATTATTTAATTAGGGTTTATTATTATTACCCTAATATTTTATTAAGTATTTATTTGTTTTATTGTTATCTAATTAATTTTATTTAGTATAAATTATTAAAATATTAATATTTTTATGTGTGTGGTGTATATTTGATGTGTGTAATTTAATATTATTTTAATATATAGTATAAAGTATATATATATACATATATTTGTCAAAAATCAAAAAGAATTGGAAAATTACACATTTGCCCCCTCCCTCTCCTTCTTCTCTCCCGATCGCTCACCCTCACTGCGCCTCCCATTCCAGCACGCCGGACCGCCCCTCGCCGCCACCAGCTGCCGCCAACCTCCTTCCCCTTCCTTCCTCTTCCTCTTCGACGTGACCAGGCCACCGGAAGCCCGCTGGAACGCCCGGAATCCGCCATGGCAGCAAGTTGAGCTTTTTGCCGTCGACGACGATTCCGGCCACCATTTCATGCACCGCCGGTCTTCATCGACTCCTTGAGCTCCGATGATTCCAATTCTAAGCTCCTTTCGGCCTGAAATCAAGTGGATTTTGAGGTTTGAGCTAAAACTCAATTCGGTCACATTAGGGTTTTCGATTTTTTTGAGCTTCGAATTGATTGATTCATGGAAACTTCCTTCACAAATGTTGATCCTAGTAGCTTAATCTACATGTATGAATTTTTATAGAATTTTTGGAGATTGTTTGGATTTTTGGGTATTTTTGAATATTTTAATATTATTTTCTAATTTTCTGAAATTAATTATTTAAATTATGAAATTGGAGTTTATGGTTAAATTGGGTGTTGAAATGAATTATAGGAATTTATTTAGAATTTTTATTAATTTCTAAGTATTTATTTTTAATTATTTGAGTTTATGTGAATTTGAGAAAATTAGGTTAAATGTGTTTTTATTTGAAATTAATTGGTTAATTGAGTTTAATTATTAATATTATTGATAAATATGTTGAGAAAATTAATTTTGGATAATTGTATGATTTTTGGTGAATTTTTGAAGTAATTTAAGTATATTTATATATATAGGGGTATTTTGGTAATTTTACCCTAAATTGGCTAAAAATGTAATTTAATTGGTTTTAATAGTTATTTAAGGTATAAAAATGATTTCTACAAATTAGTTGGTATTTTTAACTAATTAAAACTATTTTTCGTGAATTATTTTCAATTATAAATAAAATATACGGTTTTTCAAATAAAATGAATTTTTATCGGTTTTTACTATGTTTTAAGGCTAATTATGTAATTTCTACGTATAAAATATATTTCTGTGATTTAAGGATATTTTTGTTATATCTGGAATTATTTTATGTTTGTGGACCCCGGTCGGTAGACTGTAGTCTGGAGTCCGACCGAGGGGTTGTGAATGAGATGTGGTGTTTATTTTCGAAGTGTATTTCTTTGCAGGGTCGGCTCTACTCTTTTGAGTAGAGAGATATCCATTTTATAGGGGAGGTTCTGCCGGATTTTCGGTAGAATTCTCGTAAAACGTGATATCCAGTCGAACCCTAAATTCCGATTCTGTGTTTAATACTCTAGATTGAATTCTAGGACTTCTGTTAGGGTTATTCTGATGTTGATTACTTATTTCTTGTTTAGTTGCACCGAGACCGAGGGCTAGTGGACCAGGCCCGTCGGACCTGTATCGTGGAGCGCACTAGGTGAGTTACTGTACTATGTATACATGCTTAGGATGCATGATTTAGAAATATATGTTTTATTTTGATTAAAAATGCATAAACATTATGATTTGTATTTAAGTATATTTTTGGTTTATTTTTGGTATATAATAGATTATATACATGTTTTATTAATAAAATATATTTAAGATGTTTTTAAATATATTTCCAACTTAATTTATGATTTGATTGAATTCATTTGACGTATATATACTCAAAACATACCTGGTTTGCGTTTGGTATATTTCCGGTATATATATGGTTTATATTGTTATTTCATTTATATTCATGCATCATTTATTTTTGTGAATGAATGTTTTACATTTAATGATGAAGGATATCGATAGAACGTGCTACCTAGTGGGCAGCACTAGGACTGAGTACGTACCGGTACGCCTATAGCTTTAGGCTATAATACTAAATTATTTGTGGATATTGATTTGATTATGATTATTGATATGTGAGATGTGGTTTGTGGGTGTGATTGCTGGAGCTCGGTTGACCAAGTGTCTCGGGGCCAATCACACTGGCAGTTAGACTGCTGGAGCTCGGTTGACTTAGTGTCTCGGGGCCAGTCTACTGTCCAAATGGATTAAGTGGATATATTTGGACTAAGTGAGCCTGTATGGCTAGAGTGTTGTTTAACACTACTTTCTGTGGTTGCGATATTCTAGGGTTCTATGTGATCCTTCATAAACTGTGATTTTCAATAAAATATATAAAATGATTTTTTTGCGTCTGTGTGCAATTGCCTGTATATATACATATTATATATATACTGTTGATTGTATGCATTATCACTTAGTGTGTATGTATATATATTATAGTAATTCACTCAGTGAGGTCTGACTCCCCTCCGTTGACTATTTTTTAGGAGAGTCAACTTGTTCAGACCTCAGTAGCAGGTCGATACGCCGGATTTCTTCCGCCCCGGCTTCTTTTTGTAAATTGTCTACTTGAGTCTTATTTATTTTATCTAGACACTGCAGTAGTTGTGAATTAAAGTATTGAATTTCGTGTATTTTATTTTAAAGAGATGTACTACATTGAAACTGGATTTGTATTAAAGATTATATATATATATGATGAGATGAGTTTTGAATTAAATCCAGTTGATATGGATGATATTATGATATTATGATTTTTATTTTCCGCTGCATATTATACTGTTACTGTTATTATGGCATGATTTATTTTATTTTTAGGCTTGCTACGGGTTCCGGATTCGAAAGAATTCCCGTTCCCTAGCACCGGTCATGGCCCCTGTTTTGGGTCGTGACACGTTTCAAGCCCCACCAGTCTCTATCTCTTCCTTGAGCTCTGATAAGTGCATTTTCAAGCTTTTTTTCACTTGAAACGGTCTAGATTTCCCTAGGTTTTAATTTTACATTTTCAGCCTATTAGGATTTTTGATTTTTTTGAGGTTCAATTTTGTTGATTCATGTAAAATTCCTTCACAAACATTGATCCTAATAGCTTAATCTACCTCTGTTAATTTTTATGGAATTTTTGGAAATTATTTTGATTTTTGTGAATTTTTTATTATTTTATTAATATTTTCTAATTTTCAAAAATTAATTAAATAAATTATGAAATTTTGTTTTATGGTGTTTATAGGTGTTGAAATGAATTTTGGAAGTTTATTTGTATTTTTTTTGAATTTTATATATTTATTTTGAATTTATTTAGTTTATGTAATTTTTGAAAAATTAGGTTAATTATGTGTTTTATTGAAATTAATTGGTTAATTGAGTATATTTACTGATATTATTGAATTATATGTTGATAAATTAATTTTTGAGTAATTATACTATTTTTGGTGAATTTTTTAACAATTTTAGGGAATTTACATATCTATGGGTACTTTGGTAATTTGGCACTAAATTGGCTAAAAATATAAATAAATTGGTTTTACTAGTTATTTGAGGTATAAAAATGATTTCTAAAAATTATTTAGTATTTTTAACTAATTAAAACTATCTTTCGTAAATTATTTTCAAATTATATATAATATACTATTTTTCTAAATAAATGAGTTTTATCGACTTTTAATATATTTTAGGGTTAATTATGTAATTTGGAATTATAAAATGAATTTCGATTAACATTTATGAATTTATTGAGAATTACCAATTTTTAATAATATTTTATTAAAATTATGGTTTTTATGCATTTATCGGCAAAATAATTATTTTTAGCGTTTAAATACCTAATTTACTATATTTTGAGTATTAAAGGGTATTTTCAATATTTTTGGTATTTTTCATGTGTTCTGTATTTTTTCGTGAAATGTGAACCTCAGTCGGTGAAATTATAGTTTGGAGTCCGACCGAGGGATTATGAACTATGTTTATTCTTGAAGTGTGTTTCTTTGCAGAACCGGCTCTACTCTTTGAGTAGAGAGATGTCCGTTTTACAAGGGAGGTTTTGCCGAATTTTTTATAGAATTCTCGTAAAACATTATGTCTGGTAGAATTCCTATTCTAATTCTATGTCTAAGATTCTAGGTCGAGTCTTTAGAACTCTAATAGATTTATTCTAATGTCGTGTTGTCATTTGTTTGTTTAGTTGCGCCAAGACCGAAGCCTAGTGGACCAGGCCCGTCGAACTCGTCTCGTGGAGTGCAATAATTGTGAGTTGTTATTTTATATATACGTGTTTTAGGACACATGTTTTTAGAAATGTATGATTTATTTTAGTAAATTATGCATAAATGATTTAATTATTGCTTAGGTTTATTTTCGGTATATTTTTGGTATATTTTAAATTATATGCATGTTTTATTAATGAATTATTCTCAAAATGATTTTAAGTATATTTCTAGATTATTTCATAATTAAATTGAATTTATTCGACGTATATATACTCGAAATATACTTGGTTTATTTTTGGTATATTTCTAGTATATATATGGTTTATATTGTTATTTTAATTAATGTCATGCATCATTTATTTTATGAATGTATGTTTTATATTTAAATGAAGGATATCAATAAAACGTGCTACCTAGTGGGCAACACTAAGACCGAGTACGTACCAGTACGCCGATAGCATTTAGGCTTTATTGCTATCCAATTTGTGGATTATAATCAGATTGATTTATTTGATGTGTGATATGATTTGAGAGTGTGATTGTTGGAGCTCGGTTGATCAAGTGTCTCAGGGCCAATCACACTGACAGTTAGACTGCTGGAGCTCGATTGACTTAGTCTCTGTCACAACCCAAAACAGGGGCCATGACTTGCGCTAGGGAACGGGAATTCTTTCGAATCCGGAACCCGTAGCAAGCCTAAAATAAAATAAACATGCAATAGTAATAATAACAACACCATTAAATTAAATACTGTGCAGCAGAATAAAATCATAAATATCAAAATAATAATTTCGTCAAACGAAATTAAATCGAATTCTCATCTCATATATAAATAAATCCTTTAATACAAGTTTCAATTCAAATTCTCAAAATACATATCTTATATAAATACAATACACCACATCTCCGAAACAACCATAACTACTGCAGTGTCTATATCATAAAATAAAACTCAATACTCAGGTAAGCAGTTTACATAAAGAAGCCGGGGCGGAAGAAATCCGGCGTACAGGCCTGCTACTGAGGTCTAAAGAAGAATCTTATGAAAAAAATGGTCAACAGAGGGGAGTTAGACCTCACTGAGTGAATTACTATAATATATATACATGCATACTAAATGACAATGCACAGTCAACAATATATATAATTATATATACAGGCAAATACACACAGATGCAATAAAATCATTTTTATATATTTTTTCTGAAAACCACTGGTTATGAAGGATCAAATAGAACCCTAGAAAATCGCAACCTCAAAACAGTGTTAGACAACACTCTAGCCACACAAGCTCACTTATTTCAAAATATTCACTTATTCCATTTAGACAGTAGACTGGCCCCGAGACACTAAGTCAACCGAGCTCCAGCAGTCTGACTGCCAGTGTGATTGGCCCCGAGACACTTGGTCAACCGAGCTTAAGCAATCACACCTCTAAACCATATCTCACACATCAAATAATCATATTCAATCGATATCCACAAATAAGTTAGTAATATAGCCTAAATTCTATAAGCGTACCGGTACGTACTCGGTCCTAGTGCTGCCCACTAAGTAGCATGTTCTATTGATATCCTTCATTGAATTATAAAACATTCATTCATAAAAATAAATGATGCATGAATTTAAAATAAATAGCAACATAAACCATATATATACTAGAAATATACCAAAAATAAACTAGGTATATTTCGAATATATATACGTCAAAGAAATCCATATAGATTACAAAATAAACTAGAAATATATTCAAAAACATTTTAAACCTAATTTATTAGCAAAACATGAATATAATTTAAAATATACCGAAAATATACTAAAAATAGACAAAAATAAACTAAAAATAAACTTAAGTAATAATTGAATTATTTATGCATATTTAATCAAAATAAAACATACATTTCTAAATCATGCACCCTAAACATATATATATATAATAGAAACTCACACTTAATGCGCTCCTCGAGATGGGTTCGACAAGCCTGGTCCATTAGGCCTCGATCTCGGTGCAACTAAACAAACAATAAATAACAGACATCATAATAAACCTAACGGAAAATCCTAGAAACTCAATCTAGAATATGTCATGACCCAAAACAGGGGCCATGACCGACGCTAGGGAACGGGAATTCTTTCGAATCTGGAACCCGTAGCAAGCCTAAAAATAAAATAAATCATGCAATAATAACAATAACAATATTATATGCAGCGGAAATAAAAATCTTAAATATCATAATAACATTCTCATCACTGGATTTAAATCAAATCTCATCTCATATATATAAATCTTTTAGTACAAATCCAATTTCAATATAATACATCTCTTTAAATAAAATACATGAAATCCCACACTTTAATTCACAACTACTGCAGTGTCTAGATTATAAAAATAAGACTCAAGTAAATAATTTACACAAAGAAGCCGGGGCGAAAGAAATCCGGCGTATCGACCTGCTACTGAGGTCTGAAGATGTTGACTCTCCTGAAAAATTATCAATGGAGGGGAGTCAAACCTCAATGAGTGAATTACTATAATATATATACACACACGCTAAATGACAATGCATGCAATCAACAGTATATATATAATATGTATATATACAGGCAAATTCACACAGATGCAATAAAATCATTTTATATATATTTTATTGAAAATCATCTTTTATGAAGGATCACATAGAACCCTAGAATATCGTAACCTCGAAAAAAGTGTTAGACAACACTCTAGCCATACAGGCTCACTTAATCCAAAGATATCCACTTAATCCATTTAGACAGTAGACTGGCCCCGAGACACTAAGTCAACCGAGCTCCAGCAGTCTAACTGCCAATGTGATTGGCCCCGAGACACTTGGTCAACCGAGCTTAAGCAATCACACCTCCAAACCATATCTCACACATCAAATAATCATATTCAATCGATATCCACAAATAAGTTAGTAATATAGCCTAAATACTATAGGCGTACCGGTACGTACTCGGTCCTAGTGCTGCCCACTAGGTAACACATTCTATTGATATCCTTCATCATTAATAATATAAAACATTCATTCACAAAAATAAATGATGCATGAAGTTCAATAAAATATCAACATAAACCATATATATACTAAAAATATACCAAAAGTAAACCAGGTATATTTCGAGTATATATATACGTCGAATAATTCCAATATAATACAGAATAAACTAAAATATACCAAAATATACATAAAAGCATTTTTAAGAATAATTTAGTTATACAACATGCATATAGTTGAAAATATACCAAAAATAAACCTAAGTAATACTTAAATCATTTATGCATATTTTATTAAAATAAAGCATACTTTTCTAAAACATGCATCCTAAAGCATATATATATAGTATAGTAACTCACCTAATGCGCTCCACGAGACGGGTCCGATGGGCCTGGTCCACTAGCCCTCGGTCTCGGTGCAACTAAACAAGCAAATAACGACAGACATCAGAATAAACCTAACAGAAATCCTAGAATTCGATCTAGAGTATTAAATATAGAATTGAAATTAGGGTTCGACCGGATATCACGTTTTACGAGAATTCTATCGAAAATTCGACAGAACCTCCCCTGTAAAATGGACATCTCTCTACTCAAAGAGTAGAGCCGACCCTGCAAAGAAATACACTTCAAAAAACAAACACCACATCTCATTCACAACCCCTCGGTCGGACTCCAGACTACAATCTACCGACTGGGGTCCACAAACACAGAACAATTTAGGAAATATCAAAAATACCCTTAAAACCTAAAAATACATTTTATAGGTAGGAATTACATAATTAACCTTTAAACACATTAAAAACCGATAAAAACTCATTTTATTTGAAAAACCGTATATTATATATATAGTTGAAAATAATTCACGAAAAATAGTTTTAATTAGTTAAAAATACAAAATAATTTGTAGAAATCATTTTTATACCTTAAATAACTATTAAAACCAATTAAATTACATTTTAGCCAATTTAGGGTAAAATTACCAAAATACCCTTATATATATTAATATACTAAAACTACTTCAAAAATTCACCAAAAATTATACAATTATCCAAAATTAATTTTCTCAACATATTTATCAATAATATCAATAATTAAACTCAATTAACCAATTAAATTCAATTAAAAATACATTTAACCCTAATTTCCCAAATTTACATAAACTTCAATAATTCAAAATAAATACATAGAAATTCATAAAAATTCCAAATAAATTCCTATAATTCATTTCAACACCTAAATTAACCATAAAACACAATTTCATAATTTAAATAATTAATTTCCGAAAATTAGAAAATAATATTAAATATTCAAAAATACCCAAAAATCCAAAAAATCTCCAAAAATTCCACAAAAATTCATACATGTAGATTAAGCTACTAGGATCAACATTTGTGAAGGGAGTTTCCATGAATCAATCAATTCAAAGCTCAAAAAAATCGAAAACCCTAATGTGACCGAATTGAGTTTTAGCTCAAACCTCAAAATCCACTTGATTTCAGGCCGAAAGGAGCTTAGAATTGGAATCATCGGAGCTCAAGGAGTCGATGAAGACCGGCGGTGCACGAAATGGTGGCCGAAATCGTCGTCGACAACGAGAAGCTCAACTTGCTGCCATGGCGGATTTCGGGCGTTGCAGCGGGCTTCCGGCGGCCTGGTCACGTCGGAGAGGAAGAGGAAGGAAGGGGAAGGAGGTTGGTGGTGAAGGGCGGTCCGGCGTGTTGGAATGGGAGGCGCAGTGAAGGTAGACAATCGGGAGAGAAGAAGGAGAGGGAGGGGCTAAACGGTAATTTGGCAAATCCTTTTGATTTTTAATGTATATATGTATATATATATACTTTACACTATATAATAAAATAATATTATATTATACACATTAAATATACACCACACACATAAAATTTAATATTTTAATAACTTATACTAAATAAAAATAATTAAATAACAATAAAACTAATAAATAATTAATAAAATATTAGGGTAATACTAAACCCTAATTAAATAAATATTGCACACATAGGCTTTATTTAGTATTTTAAAAATACGTATGAGTTCATGCAAGTCCGAAAATATATTTAAAATAATTAATAATAAATTATTTACATGAAAATTTCCCCGAAAATGCAAGTCCCCGGGAAAATTTTACGTAAAGTACTGTAAATAATACACAATAATTAAAATAGGTTTTAAATACATATCAGCTCGTGAAAATATCGTAATATATATAGAAATTATTAACACTGCATATCCCGATACAGTGTAAAAATATTTTAAAAACACGAGATATTACAGTCTTCGCCCCTTACAAGAATTCGTCCCCGAATTCCAAAAAGAAAAGATCAAGAAGGAAAGAGATACGGGTAAGAAGCTCGCATCTCAGCTTCAGTCTCCCATGTATGCTCCTCAACTCTGTCGCTACGCCACAAAACCTTGATCATCGGAATCTGCTTCGATCGCAACTGTCCAACTTGAAAATCAACGATCGCCACAGGTTCTTTTACAAACGTCAAATCTTCACTCACTTCAACACTGTCAGGTTGCAACACGTGTGAAGGGTCTGAGATATACTTCCTCAACATTGAGATATGAAATATTGGATGCACTTGCGACATACTCAGAGGCAAATCCAACCGATATGCAATAGTGCTAACTCTCTCCAGAATCTCAAACGGTCCGATATATCTCGGTGCTAACTTACCCTTCCTGCCAAATCTCATCACACCCTTCATCGGAGATACTTTCAGAAAAATAAAATCTCCAACCTGAAACTCCACATCTTTGCGCCTAGGGTTCGCATAACTCTTCTGTCTGCTAACTACGGTCTCTAATCTTCGTTTAATCACGGCGACTTTCTCTGCAGCATCCTGAACCATCTCAGGTCCAGTCAAAGCTCTCTCACCAATCTCATCCCAACTCAGAGGGGATATACATTTCCTTCCATACAACACCTCAAACGGTGCCATATCAATACTGCTATGGTAACTGTTATTATATGCAAACTCAATAAGTGGTAAATGATCATCCCAGCTACCTCCCAAATCTAAGACACACATCCTCAACATATCTTCCAGTGTCTGGATCGTCCTCTCAGACTAACCATATGTCTGAGGATGAAAAGCAGTACTGAAATCCAACCTAGTGCCCATCGCTTCCTATAACTTCTGCCAAAAACGAGAAGTAAACACCGAACCTCTATCTAACACAATGGACACAGGTACTCCATGAAGGCATACGATATGCTTCATGTACAACTTCGCCAATCTAGCAACTGATTAGGTGGCTTTCACAGGCAAGAAATGTGCAGACTTCGTTAATCTGTCTATAATCACCCAGATGGAGTTGTATCCATTCTTCGAACGAGGTAAACCGACCACAAAATCCATAGCTATCCTTTCCCACTTCAACTCGGGAATAGGAAGAGGCTGAAGCTTCCCAGAAGGCTTCTGATGTTCAGCTTTCACTTCCTGACACGTCAAGCACTTAGCAACATAATCAGCGACATCTTTCTTCAATCCGTCCCACCAGTATAAATCTCTGATACTGTGGTACATCTTAGTAACACCTGGATGAACGCTGTAGGCTGTAGAATGTGCTTCCTCTAGGATCTCTTCTCTCAAATCATCCACATCAGGAACACGCAATCTACCACTGATCCATAACACACCATCATCATCAAGCGTGAAATCAGTGAACTTCCCTGCTCGAACATTCTCTGCAAGCTCTTCCAGAATAGGATCTCGACTCTGAGCTACTTTAATCCTATCCCTCAGTACAGATCGCACTTTAAATTAAGCTAGTAGTCCACCTGATCTACTAATCTTCATCATCAGACCTTGATCCACCATTAGATGCAACTCTTGGATCAATGGTCTCCTCTCAACACTAATATGAGCAAGACTGCCTGAGGACTTCCTACTCAAGGCATCTGCTACAACATTAGCTTTACCTGGATGATATAGAATCTCACAATCATAATCCTTCAACACTTCCAACCATCTCCTCTGCCTCAGATTCAGATCTCGCTGCTGGAAAATGTACTTAAGGCTCTTGTGATCAGTAAATATCTCACAAGTCACCCCGTACAAATAATGTCTCCAAATCTTCAAAGCAAAGATCACTGCAGCCATCTCAAGGTCATGTGTAGGATAGTTCTGCTCATGCTTCTTCAACTGCCTCGAACCATAGGCTATCACCCTTCCATTCTGCATCAACACACAACCAAGACCAATTCTAGAGGCATCACAGTAAACTGTGAACTTATCCACACTATTAGGCAAAGCTAACACTGGCGCTGTGGTCAACTTCTCCTTCAACAACTGAAAACTGTTCTCAAAAGCTTCTGACCACTCAAACCTAACATTCTTCTGAGTCAAGCGAGTCATAGGGGATGCAATTCTGGAAAAATCCTACACAAACCGCCTATAATACCCGGCTAAACCCAGAAAACTCCGAATCTCTGTAACAGAAGTCGGTCTAGGCCATTCAGACACTGCCTCAATCTTCTGTGGATCAACCTGAATACCTTCTTTAGACACTACGTGTCCAAGAAAAGAAACACTCTCCATCCAGAAATCACATTTTGAGAATTTAGCATAAAGTTGATGATCTCTCAGTGTCTGTAGTACAATCCTCAAGTGATATACATGCTCTTCCATATAGAATATACCAGTATATCATCAATGAAGACTACTACAAACTGATCCACATACGGTCTGAATACTCTATTCATCAGGTCCATAAAAGCTGCTGGTGCATTAGTCAAACCAAAGGACATCACCAGAAACTCATAATGGCCATATCTAGTGCGGAATGCTGTCTTAGGAATATCAGCTTCACTGATCTGCAGCTGATGATAACCCGATCTCAAGTCAACCTTAGAAAAGAACTGTGCACCCTGTAGCTGATCAAATAAATCATCTATCCTCGGGAGAGGATACTTATTCTTCACTGTCACCTTATTCAGCTCTCTGTAGTCAATGCACAGTCTCAGGGTACCATCCTTCTTCTTCACAAACAGGACTGGTGCACCCCAAGTAGAAACACTAGGTCTGATGAAACCCTTATCCAATAACTCTTGCAACTGCTCCTTCAACTCTTTCAACTCTGCAGGAGTCATTCGATAGGGTGGCATAGATATAGGAGTAGTACCTGGAACCACATCTATACAGAACTCAATCTCTCTATGAGGTGGTAAACCTGGCAACTCCTCGGGAAAAACATCAGGAAACTCACAAGTAACAGGAACATCTGTGAGTGACAACTTCTCCACTGAAGTATCCTTGACCAATGCCAAATATCCCTGACATCATTTCCTCAACAACTTCCTAGCCGTAATAGTAGAAATAAGATTCTGAGGTGCTGAACTCCTATCACCAACAAACTTAAACTCTACTTCATTAGGAATTCTGAAAGTCACCTCTTTATTCCTGCAATCTACCACGGCATAGTACTGAGATAACCAATCCATTCCTAGAATGACATCAA
Organism: Mallotus nudiflorus; assembly: GCA_947683625.1. Lineage (NCBI taxonomy): Eukaryota > Viridiplantae > Streptophyta > Magnoliopsida > Malpighiales > Euphorbiaceae > Mallotus > Mallotus nudiflorus. Next base: position 200,741 of record CANTUR010001402.1, on the reverse strand, counting down.
ACTCCATCACATCCAACAAAATCAAATCAGCGGGTAATTCTCTATCTCCCACGAGAACTGGACAACTGGAAAGAACAATATCGGCGTCCAAAGAATTACTCAGAGGAGTAGCAACAGACAAAGGAAAAGCCATCCTCGAAGCTTGCCAACAAGATTTAGAAGTAAAAACGGGAGAAACAAATGAATGCGTGGCACCCAGATTAAACAAAACCCATGCATCCAGGTAACAAACAGAAACAATACCTGCCACGACTGCATTAGATGCCTGAGCATCCTGCTAAGTAAGATGAAAAACTCTGGCCTGACCTCGACCTCCCTGCTGACTGGTAGAAGCCTGGCCAACACCTCTGGCACCTCCTCTAGTACCTCTACCACGACTCTGCTGTGGAATAAACTGAGTGGAACTCTGATGCTGAGCTGGTGGTAACTGAAATGGCACGGGTGCAGCACTAGCAATCGACTGCTGTGGAAATCGTGAAATCTGCTGCTGCTGATACCCAGAATAAGGACACGATCTGACAAAATGTCCTGTCTGCACGCATCTGAAGTATGTCAGTGGTGTCAGATAACACGGTCCCTGATGGACTCTACCATAAGTCTGACAAACACTGGCCACTGATCCAGAACTACGACCACTACTGCTGCTCAAAGCACCTGACCCAAATTTAAACGATCCACGCTGACCTCCATGGCCATGTCTACTGCTCTGATGCACTCGCTGCTGCTGTCTCTGACTCTACTGAGTCGGACCTCGCTGCTGACTACTCGAACCAACATGAAAACTAGAATACGAAGTAGCCTGCAATCCACTCGACTGAACTCCTAGCTGGTAGTAATCAGGTATCGCTCCCTACCTAACTAGTCTCAACTCAATCTCCTTAGCCAACTCAATCATAGACTCGAGAGTAAGGCCTGCTGTACGCATACCAGCAAAAGCTGAACCCAAACCAGTAACGTAGGTAGTAACTGCGAAATACTGATCTCGCATCAGATCCTCAGCATATCTACCCAGACGAAGAAACTCGCGGGTATACGCCTCTACAGATCGATCTCCATGAGAAATACTGGTCAAACGAAGATGATAACTCAAACGAAGAGGCTCTAGAAAAAATCTCCTCATAAACCACTCTCGAAACTGAGCCCACGTCATCGTCATCATGTAAGGCTGAATCATCTGAATGAACCAATCTAAGGCTGGTCCCTCAACAGACAACTCGACAATCATGATCCGCTGATACTCGATATGAGCAGTCCGAGTCCTAGTCTCGATCGTATGCAGAAAATCTAACGGATCGGAAGTACCATCAAAAGCCTGCCAACTCGGGCATAGAACAAAGCTGCCTCAGGGTCAGACATACCCTGCTGATAGGCATGCTGAACAGGCTGAACAACTAGAGGAACAGGAACATCAAATTCAGGCTCTACAGGCTCCTCGTCCTGTAACTCTCTCTGCCTACAGCGACCTACCGCTCCTCGAGGTCTACCTCTGCTACGACCTTTACGTCTAACTGGCTGCTCAGGAGGTAAAACCTCATCCTGAAAAGACTCATCATCCTCGGCCTCAACGACCGGTGGAGCGACACGCACTCGCCTCCTCATACTGAAAAGACAAACGGAAAGATTCAGACAAAATAGACAACGGAGGAATAACGCAAAAAACTAAGCAAGGAATACTTATCAAGACATACTCGAACCTAATTCACTGCAGTAGTTCAACAGAAGGCACAACTTTAAAACTAGGGCCACAACTCACACAACTAAGCCCTAACACAGAACTTCGCTCTGATACCAACTTTGTCACGACCCAAAACAGGGGCCATGACCGGCGCTAGGGAACGGGAATTCTTTCGAATCCGGAACCCGTAGCAAGCCTAAAAATAAAATAAATCATGCAATAATAACAATAACAATATTATATGCAGCGGAAATAAAAATCTTAAATATCATAATAACATTCTCATCACTGGATTTAAATCAAATCTCATCTCATATATATAAATCTTTTAGTACAAATCCAGTTTCAATATAATACATCTCTTTAAATAAAATACATGAAATCCCACACTTTAACTCACAACTACTGCAGTGTCTAGATTATAAAAATAAGACTCAAGTAAATAATTTACACAAAGAAGCCGGGGCGAAAGAAATCCGGCGTATCGACCTGCTACTGAGGTCTGAAGATGTTGACTCTCCTAAAAAATTGTCAACGGAGGGGAGTCAGACCTCACTGAGTGAATTACTATAATATATATACACACACGCTAAATGACAATGCATGCAATCAATAGTATATATATAATATGTATATATACAGGCAAATTCACACAGATGCAATAAAATCATTTTATATATATTTTATTGAAAATCATCTTTTATGAAGGATCACATAGAACCCTAGAATATCGCAACCTCGAAAATAGTTTTAGACAACACTCTAGCCATACAGGCTCACTTAATCCAAAGATATCCACTTAATCCATTTAGACAGTAGACTGGCCCCGAGACACTAAGTCAACCGAGCTCCAGTAGTCTAACTGCCAGTGTGATTGGCCCCGAGACACTTGGTCAACCGAGCTTAAGCAATCACACCTCCAAACCATATCTCACACATCAAATAATCATATTCAATCGATATCCACAAATAAGTTAGTAATATAGCCTAAATACTATAGGCGTACCGGTACGTACTCGGTCCTAGTGCTGCCCACTAGGTAGCACGTTCTATTGATATCCTTCATCATTAATAATATAAAACATTCATTCACAAAAATAAATGATGCATGAAGTTCAATAAAATATCAACATAAACCATATATATACTAAAAATATACCAAAAGTAAACCAGGTATATTTTGAGTATATATATACGTCGAATAATTCCAATATAATACAGAATAAACTAAAATATAACAAAATATACATAAAAGCATTTTTAAGAATAATTTAGTTATACAACATGCATATAGTTGAAAATATACCAAAATATACTGAAAATAAACCTAAGTAATACTTAAATCATTTATGCATATTTTATTAAAATAAAGCATACTTTTCTAAAACATGCATCCTAAAGCATATATATATATAGTATAGTAACTCACCTAATGCGCTCCACGAGACAGGTCCGATGGGCCTGGTCCACTAGCCCTCGGTCTCGGTGCAACTAAACAAGCAAATAACGACAGACATCAGAATAAACCTAACAGAAATCCTAGAATTCGATCTAGAGTATTAAATATAGAATCGAAATTAGGGTTCGACCGGATATCACGTTTTACGAGAATTCTATCAAAAATTCGGCAGAACCTCCCTTGTAAAATGGACATCTCTCTACTCAAAGAGTAGAGCCAACCCTGCAAAGAAATACACTTCGAAAAACAAACACCACATCTCATTCACAACCCCTCGGTCGGACTCCAGACTACAATCTACCGATCGGGGTCCACAAACACAGAACAATTCAGGAAATACCAAAAATACCCTTAAAACCTAAAAATACATTTTATAGGTAGGAATTACATAATTAACCTTTAAACACATTAAAAACCGATAAAAACTCATTTTATTTGAAAAACCGTATATTATATATATAGTTGAAAATAATTCACGAAAAATAGTTTTAATTAGTTAAAAATACTAAATAATTTGTAGAAATCATTTTTATACCTTAAATAACTATTAAAACCAATTAAATTACATTTTTAGCCAATTTAGGGTAAAATTACCAAAATACCCTTATATATATTAATATACTAAAACTACTTCAAAAATTCACCAAAAATTATACAATTATCCAAAATTAATTTTCTCAACATATTTATCAATAATATCAATAATTAAACTCAATTAACCAATTAAATTCAATTAAAAACACATTTAACCCTAATTTCCCAAATTTACATAAACTTCAATAATTCAAAATAAATACATAGAAATTCATAAAAATTCCAAATAAATTCCTATAATTTATTTCAACACCTAAATTAACCATAAAACATAATTTCATAATTTAAATAATTAATTTCCGAAAATTAGAAAATAATATTAAATATTCAAAAATACCCAAAAATCCAAACAATCTCCAAAAATTCCACAAAAATTCATACATGTAGATTAAGCTACTAGGATCAACATTTGTGAAGGGAGTTTCCATGAATCAATCAATTCAAAGCTCAAAAAAATCAAAAACCGTAATGTGACCGAATTGAGTTTTAGCTCAAACCTCAAAATCCACTTGATTTCAGGCCGAAAGGAGCTTAGAATTGGAATCACCGGAGATCAAGGAGTCGATGAAGACCGGCGGTGCACGAAATGGTGGCCGGAATCGTCATCGACGACGAGAAGCTCAACTTGCTGCCATGGCGGATTCCGGGCGTTCCAGCGGGCTTCCGGCGGCCTGGTCACGTCGGAGAGGAAGAGGAAGGAAGGGGAAGGAGGTTGGCGGCAGCTGGTGGCGGCGAAGGGCGGTCCGACGTGCTGGAACGGGAGGCGCAGTGAAGGTAGACGATCGGGAGAGAAGAAGGAGAGGGAGGGGCTAAACGGTAATTTGGCAAATCCTTTTGATTTTTAATGTATATATGTATATATATATACTTTACACTATATAATAAAATAATATTATATTATACACATTAAATATACACCACACACATAAAATTTAATATTTTAATAATTTATACTAAATAAAAATAATTAAATAACAATAAAACTAATAAATAATTAATAAAATATTAGGGTAATACTAAACCCTAATTAAATAAATATTGCACACATAGGCTTTATTTAGTATTTTGAAAATACGTATGAGTTCATGCAAGTCCGAAAATATATTTAAAATAATTAATAATAAATTATTTACGTGAAAATTTCCCCGAAAATACAAGTCCCGAGAAAATTTTACGTAAAGTACTGTAAATAATACACAATAATTAAAATAGGTTTTAAATACATATCAACTCGTGAAAATATCGTAATATATATAGAAATTATTAACATTGCATATCCCGGTACAGTGTAAAAATATTTTAAAAACACGAGATATTACAGAATGTTAGACACAGAAACAGAATTAGGGTTCGACCGGACATCATGTTTTACGAGAATTCTACCAAAAATTCGACTGAACCTCCCCTGTAAAACGGACATCTCTCTACTCAAAGAGTAGAGCCGGCCCTGCAAAGAAACACACTTCGAACAACAAACACAGAAACATATCCACAACCCCTCGGTCGGACTCCAAACTACAGTCTACCGACCGGGGCCCACAATCACAGAATATTTATGAAAATACCAAAAATACCCTTATATCACATAAATACATTTAAGAAGTAGAAATTACGTAATTAACCTTAAAACACAGTAAAAACCGATAAAAACTCATTTTATTAGTAAAATCGTATATTATATATATAATTGAAAATAATTCATGAAAAATAGTTTTAATGAATTAAAAATACTAAATAATTTATAGAAATCATTTTTATACCTTGAATAACTATTAAAACCAATTTAATTACACTTTTAGTCAATTTAGGGTAAAATTACCAAAATACCCCTATGTATATAAATATACTAAAATTACTCCAAAAATTCACCGAATATTGTATAATTATCCAAAAATTAATTTTCTCAACATATTAATCAATAATATCAATAATTAAACTCAATTAACCAATTAATTTCAATTAAAAACACAATTAACCTAATTTTCCAAAATTACATAAACCTAGATAAATTCAAATTAAATACATAGAAATTCATAAAAATTCCAAATAAATTCTATAATTCATTTCAACACCTATAATTATCATAAAACACAATTTCATAATTTAATTAATTAAATTTTCAAAAATTAGAAAATAATAATAAAATATTCAAAAATACCCAAAAATCAAAATAATCTCCAAAAATTCTAAAAAAATTCATACATGTATATTAAGCTAAGGGGAACAACATTTGTGAAGGAATTTTTTATGAATCAATCAATTCAAAGTTCAAAAAAATCAAGAACCCTAAAATGGCCGAATTGCAAAAATCAAAACCTAAGCAAATCTAGACCATTTTAAGTGAAAAAAAGCTTGGAATCACACTCACCGGAGCTCAAGGAGAAGAAAGAGACTGGCGGTGTCGAAAACGATGACCGAAAACGTGATCGACGGTGAAGAGCTCAACTTATTGCCACCGCGAATTCCGGGCGTTCCAGTGGCCTAGTCATGTCGGAGAGGAAGAGGAAGGAAGGGGGAGGAGGTTGGCGGTAGCTGGTGGAGGCGAAGGGCGGTCCAGGGAGGTGGAACAGGAGGCACAGTGAGGGTAGGCGTCGGGAGAGAAGAAGGAAGAGGGAGGGGTAATTCGGTAATTTGGCAAAAATTTTGATTTTCAACTATATATATGTATATATATATACTTTACACTATATATTAAAATAGTATAAAATCACACACATTAAATATACACCACACACATATAATTTAATATTTTAATATTTAATACACTAAAAAATAATTAAATAATATTAAAACTAATAATAAATAATAAAATATTAGGGTAATTAGTTAAACCCTAGTTAAATAAATAAATACACATTTATACGTTATTTAGTTTTTCAAAAATATATATGAGTTCATGCAAGTCCAAAAATCTATTTAAAATAATTAATGGTAAATTATTTACGTGAAAATTTCCCCGAAAATACAAGTCCCGGGAAAATTTTATGTAAAGCACTTAAAATAATACACAATAATTAAAATAAGTTTTAAATGCATATCAACTCATAAAAATATCATAATTATACACAAAATTATTAACACTGCATATCTCGATGCAGTATAAAAATGTTTAAAAACTCGGGATATTACAGTCTTCCCCCCTTACAAGAATTCATCCTCGAATTCCAAAAACAAAATGATCACAAGATCAAGAAGGGAAGAGATACGAGTAAGAAGCTCGCATCTCAGCTTCAGTCTCCCACGTATGCTCCTCAACTCTATTGTTACGCCACAGAACCTTGACCATCGGAATCTGCTTCAACCGCAACTGTCGAACTTGATAATCTACGATCGCCATAGGTTCTTCCACAAACATCAAATCTTCACTCACTTCTACACTGTCGGGCTGCAACACGTGTGAAGGGTCTAAGATATACTTCCTCAACATCGAGATATGAAATACTGGATGCACTTGTGACATACTCGGAGGAAAATCCAACCGATATGCAATAGTGCCAACTCTCTTCAGAATCTCAAACGGTCCGATATATCTCGGTGCCAACTTACCCTTCCTACCAAATCTCATCATTACCCTTCATCGGAGATACCTTCAGAAAAATAAAATCTCCAACCTGAAATTCCACATCTCTGTGCTTAGTATCCGCATAGCTCTTCTGTCTGCTAACTACGATCTCTAATCTGTGCTTAATCACGGTGACTTTCTCTGTAGCATCCTAAACCATCTCAGGTCCAGTCAAAGCTCTTTTACCAATCTCATCCCAACTCAAAGGGGATCTACACTTCCTTCCATACAAAGCCTCATACGGTGCCATACCAATACTGCTATGGTAGTTGTTATTATATGCAAACTCTACGAGTGGCAAATGATCATTCCAGCTACCTATCAACTCCAGGACACACATCCTTAACATATCTTCCAGTGTTTGGATTGTCCTCTCAAACTGACCATCTGTCTGAGGATGAAAAGTAGTACTGAAGTCCAACCTAGTGCCCATCACTTCCTGCAACTTCTGCCAAAAATGAGAAGTAAACACTGAACCTCTATCTGACACAATAGACACAGGTACCCCATGAAGGCACACAATGTCCCTCACGTATAGCTTCGCCAATCTAGCTACAGAATAAGTGGTTTTCACTGGTAAGAAATGTGCAGACTTCATCAATCTGTCTACAATCACTCAGATGGAATCGTATCCATCCATAGAACGAGTCAAACCTACCACAAAATCCATAGCTACCCTTTCCCACTTCCACTCGGGAATAGGAAGAGGCTGAAGCTTCCCAGAAGGCTTATAATGTTTAGCTTTCACTTGCTGACACGTCAGACACTTAGCAACATAATCAGCGACATCCTTCTTCATTCCATCCCACTAATATAAGTCTCTGATACTGTGGTACATCTTAGTGACACCCGGATGTACGCTATAGGCTATAGAAAATGCTTCCTCTAAGATCTCTTCTCTCAAATCATCCACATCAGGAACACACAATCTACCACTAATCCACAACACACCATCATCATCGAGTGTGAAATTAGTGAAATTTCCTATTCTGACATTCTCTGCAAGCTCTTCTAGAATAGGATCTCAGCTCTGAGCTACTTTAATCCTATCCCTCAGTACAAATCGCACCTTAAATTGAGCTAGCAGTCCACCTGACCTACAAATCTTCATCATCAAACCTTGATCCACCAACAGATACAATTCCTGGATCAACAGTCTCCTCTCAACACTGATGTGAGCAAGACTGCCTAAGGACTTTCTACTCAAGGCATCTGCTACCATATTAGCTTTACCCGGATGATATAAAATCTCACAGTCATAATCTTTCAACAATTCCAACCATCTTCTCTACCTTAGATTTAGATCTCGCTGCTGGAAAATGTACTTAAGGCTCTTGTGATCAGTAAAAATCTCACAAGTCACCCCGTACAGATAATGTCTCCAAATCTTCAGAGCAAAGATCACTGTAGCCATTTTAAGGTCATGTGTGGGATAGTTCTGCTCATGCTTCTTCAACTGCCTTGAAGCATAGGCTATCACCCTACCATTCTGCATCAATACATAACCAAGGCCAACACTAGAGGCATCACAATAAACTGTGAACTTATCCACACTATTAGGCAAAGCTAATACTGGTGCTGTGGTCGATTTCTCCTTCAACAACTGGAAGCTATTCTCACAAGCTTCTGACCACTCGAATCTAACATTCTTCTGAGTCAATCGAGTCATAGGGGCTGCAATTCTAGAAAAATCTTGCACAAACTGCCTATAATACCCGGCTAAACCCAGAAAAATCCAAATCTCAGTAATAGAAGTCGGTCTAGGCCATTCAGACACTGCTTCAATCTTCTATGGATCAACCTGGATACCTTCTTTAGACACCACGTGTCCAAGAAAAGAAACACTCTCCATCCAGAAATCACACTTCGAGAATTTAGCATAAAGCTGATGATCTCTCAGTGTCTGTAGTACAATCCTCAAGTGATATACATGCTCCTCTATACTCCTTGAATAAACAAGTATATCATCGATGAAGACTACCATAAACTGATCCACATATGGTCTGAATACCCTATTCATCAGGTCCATAAAAGCTGATGGTGCATTAGTTAAACCAAAAGACATCACCAAAAACTCATAATGGCCATAACGAGTGCGGAATGCCGTTTTAGGAACATCGGCTTCACTAATCCATAACTGATGATAACCCGACCTCAAATCAATCTTAGAAAAGAACTGTGCAACCTGTAGCTGATCAAACAAGTCATCTATCCTCGGGAGAGGATACTTGTTCTTCACTTTCACCTTATTCAGCTCTCTGTAGTCAATGCACAATCTCAGGGTACCATCTTTTTTCTTCACAAATAGGACTGGTGCACCCCAAGGAGAAACACTGGGTCTTATAAAACCTTTATCCAATAACTCTTACAACTGCTCCTTCAACTCTTTCAACTCTACAGGAGCCATTCTGTAGGGTAGCATAGATATAAGAGTAGTACCTGGAACCACATCTATACAGAACTCAATCTCTATGTGAGGTGGTAAACCTGGCAACTCCTTAGGAAAAACATCAGGAAACTCATAGGCAACAGGAACATCTGTGAGTGACAACTTCTCCACTGAAGTATCCCTGACCAATGCCAAATATCCCTGACAACCTTTCCTCAACAACTTCCTAGCCATAATAGCAGAAATAAGATTTTAAGGTGCTGAACTCCTATCACCCACAAACTTAAAATCTTCTTCATCGGGAATTCTGAACATCACCTCTTTATTCCTGCAATCTACCACGGCATAGTGCTGAGATAACTAGTCCATTCCCAAAATAACATTAAACTCCATCACATCCAACAGGATCAAATCAGCGGGTAATTCTCTATCTCCCATGAGAACTGGACAACCAGAAAGAACAATATCGGTGTCCAAGGAATCACTCAGAGGAGTGGCAACAGACAAAGGAATAGCCATCCTCAAAGCTTGCCAACAAGATTTAAAAGCAAAAATAGGAGAAACAAATGAATGTGTGGCACCCTGATCAAACAAAACCCATGCATCCAGGTAATAGACAGAAACAATACCTGCCATGACTACATTAGATGCCTGAGCATCCTGCTGAGTGAGATGAAAAACTCTGGCCTGTCCTCGACCTCCCTGCTGATTGGTAGAAGCCTAGCCAACACCTCTGGCACCTCCTTTAGTACCTTTACCACGGCTCTGCTGTGGAACAAGTTGAGTGGAACTCTAATGTTGGGCTGGAGGCAATTGAAATGGCACGGGTGCAGCACTAGCAATCGACTGCTGAGGAAATCGTGGAATCTGCGGCTGCTGATACCCGGAATAAGGACAAGATCTGGCAAAATGTCCTGTCTACCCGCATCTGAAGCATGTCAGTGGTGTCAGATAACACGGTCCCTGATGGACTCTACCACAAGTCTGGCATACACTGGCAGCTGATCCAGAACTACGACCACTGCTACTGCTCGAAGCACCTGACCCGAATCTGAACGGTCTACGCTGACCTCCACGGCCATGCCTACTGCTCCGATGCACTCGCTGCTACTGCCTCTGACTCTACTAAGTCGGACCTCGCTGCTGACTACTCGAACCAACATGAAAACTCAAATACGAAGTAGCCTGTAATCCACTCGACTAAACTCCTAACTGGTAGTAATCAGGCATTGCTCCCTGCCTAACTAGCCTCAACTCAATCTCCTTGGCTAACTCTATCACAGACTCCAGAGTAAGGCCTGCTGTAGGCATACCAACAAATGCTGAACCCAATCTGGTGACATATGTAGTGACTGCGAAATACTAGTCTCGCATCAGGTCCTCTGTATATCTACCCAGTCGAAGAAACTCTCGGGTATACTCCTCTACTGATCGATCTCCACGAGAAATATTGGTCAATCGGAGACGATAACTCATACGGAGGGGCTATGGACAGAATCTCCTCATAAATTGCTCTCTGAACTGAGCCTAGGTCATCGCCATCATATAAGGCTGGATCATCTGAATAAACTAGTCTAGGGCTGGTCCCTCGACAGACAGCTCAACGATCATGATCCACTGGTACTCGGTGTGAGCAGTCCGAGTCTAAGTCTCGATCGCATGTAGAAAATCTAACGGATCAGAAGTCCCATCAAATGCAATCCTACCAACTCGAGCATAGAACAAAGCTGCCTCAAGGTTAGACATACCCTGTTGATAGGCAGGCTGAACAACTGGAGGCACAGGAACATCAAACTCAGGCTCTACAGGCTCCTCATCCTGAAACCCTCTCTGCCTACGGTGACTTGCCGCTCCTCGAGGTCTACCTCTGCCACGACCTCTACGTCTAACTGGCTGCTCAGGAGGTAAAACCTTATCCTGAAAAGACTCATCATCCTCGGCCTCAACAACCGATGGAGCGACACACACTCGCCTTCTCATTCTGAAAACACAACAGAATAATTCAGACAAAATAGACAATGGAAGAATAATGCAGAAAACTAAAGCAAGGAATACTTATCAAGACATACTCAAACCTAATTCACTGCAGTAGTTACCAAAAGAAAACACAACTTGAAAACTAGGGCCATAACTCACACAACTAAGCCTTGACACCAAACTCCGCTCTGATACCAACTTTGTCATGACCCAAAACAGGGGCCATGACCGGCGCTAGGGAATGGGAATTCTTTCGAATTCGAAACCCGTAGCAAGCCTAAAATAAAATAAACATGCAATAGTAATAATAACAACACCATTAAATTAAATACTGTGCAGCAGAATAAAATCATAAATATCAAAATAATAATTTTGTCAAACAAAATTAAATCGAATTCTCATCTCATATATAAATAAATACTTTAATACAAGTTTCAGTTCAAATTCTCAAAATACATATCTCATATAAATACAATACACCACATCTCTGAAACAACCATAACTACTGCAGTGTCTAGATCATAAAATAAAACTCAATACCCAAGCAAGCAGTTTACATAAAGAAGCTAGGGCGGAAGAGATCTGGCATACAGGCCTGCTACTGAGGTCTGAAAAAGAAGACTCTCCTGAAAAAAATGGTCAACAAAGGGGAGTCAGACCTCACTGAGTGAATTACTATAATATATATACATGCATACTAAATGACAATGCACAGTCAACAGTATATATAATTATATATACAGGCAAATACACACAGATGCAATAAAATCATTTTTATATATTTTGTCTGAAAACCACTGGTTATGAAGGATCAAATAGAACCCTAGAAAATCACAACCTCAAAACAGTGTTAGACAACACTCTAGCCACACAAGCTCACTTATTTCAAAATATTCACTTATTCCATTTAGACAGTACACTGGCCCCGAGACACTAAGTCAACCGAGCTCCAGCAGTCTGACTGTCAATGTGATTGGCCCCGAGACACTTGGTCAACCAAGCTCCAGCAATCACACTCCCAAATCATATCACACATCAAATAATCATATCCAATCAATATCCATAATCTGGTTAGTAATATAGCCTAAATGCTATAAGCGTACCGGTACGTACTCGGCCCTAGTGCTGCCCACTAGGTAGCACGTTCTATTGATATCCTTCATTGAATTATAAAACATTCATTCATAAAAATAAATAATGCATGAATTTAAAATAAATAGCAACATAAACCATATATATACTAGAAATATACCAAAAATAAACCAGGTATATTTCGAATATATATACGTCAAAGAAATCCATATAGATTACAAAATAAACTAAAAATATATTCAAAAACATTTTAAACCTAATTTATTAGCAAAACATGCATATAATTTAAAATATAACGAAAATATACTAAAAATAAACCAAAATAAACTAAAAATAAACTTAAGTAATAATTGAATTATTTATGCATATTTAATCAAAATAAAACATACATTTCTAAATCATGCACCCTAACATATATATATATATATATAAAATAGTAACTCACACTTAGTGCGCTCCTCGAGATGGGTCCGACAAGCCTGGTCCACTAGGCCTCGGTCTCGGCGCAACTAAACAAACAATAAATAACAGACATCATAATAAACCTAACGAAAAATCCTAGAAACTCGATCTAGAATATTAGACACAGAAATAGAATTAGGGTTCGATCGGACATCACGTTTTACGAGAATTCTACCAAAAATACGGCAGAACCTCCCCTATAAAACGGACATCACTCTACTCAAAGAGTAGAGTTGGCCCTGCAAAGAAACACACTTCGAACAACAAACACAGAAACATATCCACAACCCCTCGGTCGGACTCCAAACTACAGTCTACCGACCAGGGTCCATAATCACAGAATATTTATGAAAATACCAAAAATACCCTTATATCACATAAATACATTTAATAAGTAGAAATTACGTAATTAACCTTAAAACACAGTAAAAACCGATAAAAACTCATTTTATTAGTAAAATCGTATATTATATATATAATTGAAAATAATTCACGAAAAATAGTTTTAATTAATTAAAAATACTAAATAATTTATAGAAATCATTTTTATACCTTAAATAACTATTAAAACCAATTTAATTACACTTTTAGTCAAGTTAGGGTAAAATTACCAAAACACCCCAATATATATAAATATACTAAAATTACTCCAAAAATTCACCAAATATAGTATAATTATCCAAAAATTAATTTTCTCAACATATTAATCAATAATATCAATAATTAAACTCAATTAACCAATTAATTTCAATTAAAAACACAATTAACCTAATTTTCCAAAATTACATAAACCTAAATAAATTCAAAATAAATACATAGAAATTCATAAAAATTCCAAATAAATTTCTATAATTCATTTCAAAACCTATAATTATCATAAAACACAATTTCATAATTTAATTAATTAAATTTTCAAAAATTAGAAAATAATAATAAAATATTCAAAAATACCCAAAAATCAAAATAATCTCAAAAAATTCTATAAAAATTCATACATGTAGATTAAGCTAAGGGGAACAATATTTGTGAAATAATTTTTCATGAATCAATCAATTAAAAGTTTAAAAAAATCAAGAACCCTAAAATGGCCGAATTACAAAATCAAAACCTAAGCAAATCTAGACCATTTTAAGTGAAACAAAGCTTGGAATCACACTCATCGGATCTCAAGGAGAATAAAGAGGCCGGCGGTGTCAAAAACGGTGGCCGAAAACGTGATCGACAGCGAAGAGCTCAACTTGCTGCCACCGCGAATTTCGGGCGTTCCAGCGGGCTTCCAGTGGTCTGGTCACGTCGGAGAGGAAGAGGAAGGAAGGGGGAGGAGGTTGGAGGCAGCTGGTGGTGGCGAAGGGCGGTCCAGCAAGGTGGAACGGGAGGCGCAGTGAGGGTAGGCGTCGGGAGAGAAGAAGGAAGAGGGAGGGGCAATTCGGTAATTTGGCAAAAATTTTGATTTTCAACTATATATATGTATATATATATATATACTTTACACTATATATTAAAATAGTATAAAATCACACACATTAAATATACACCACACACATATAATTTAATATTTTAATATTTAATACACTAAAAAATAATTAAATAATATTAAAACTAATAATAAATAATAAAATATTAGGGTAATTAGTTAAACCCTAGTTAAATAAATAAATACACATTTATACGTTATTTAGTATTTTAAAAATATATATGAGTTCATGCAAGTCCGAAAATCTATTTAAAATAATTAATGGTAAATTATTTACGTGAAAATTTCCCCGAAAATACAAGTCCCGGAAAAATTTTATGTAAAGCACTTAAAATAATACACAATAATTAAAATAAGTTTTAAATGCATATCAACTCGTAAAAATATCATAATTATACACAAAATTATTAACACTGCATATCCCGATGCAGTATAAAAATATTTAAAAACTCGGGATATTACAGTGTCTCAAGGCCAGTCTACTGTCCAAATGGAACAAGTGAATTTATTTGGAATAAGTGAGCCTATATGGCTAGAGTATTGTCTAACACGGTTTGAGGTTGCGATCATTTAGGGTTTTATTTGTTCCTTCATAATCGGATATTATTTTCTGTATTTATATAAATGATTTTACTGCATCTGTGTTTGCCTGCATATATATTTATTATATATACTATTGAATGTGTGCATTTTCATTTAGCTATGCATGTATATATATTATAACAATTCACTTAGTGAGGTTTAACTCCCCTCCGTTGATTATTTTCAGGAGAGTCTACGTCTTCAAATCTCAGTAGCAGACCCATACGTCGGATTTCTTCTGCCCCGGCTTTGCTATGTAATCTGCTTACTTAATTTTATTTTTATAATCTAGACTCTATAGTAGTTATAAGTTGGGATATTTATGTACTATGATTGTATAAGATTTGTATTATAAATATTTGAACTGAGATTTGTATTTAAAAGATATTATTTATATATGAGATGAGTTGTTTATTTAAATCCATTAGTGGATTATTATTTTATTATTTATGAAATTTATTTTCATTGTGAGTGATTTTATTTATGTAATTATTACTATTGCATTTTTTTATTTATTTTAAGGCTTGCTACGGGTTTCGGATTCGAAAGAATTCCCGTTCTCTAACGTCAGTCATGGCCCCTGTTTTGGGTCATGACAGCAGATATTATTTCTGTTTATTTCCTAGATGCATGGGTTTTGTTTGATCCAGGTGCCACACGTTCGTTCGTTTCTCTTGTTTTTGCTTTCAAGTCTTATTGGCAAGCTTCAAGGATGGCTTTTCCTTTGTTTGTCGCCACTCCTCTAAGTGATTCTTTGGACACTGATGTTATTCTCTCTGGTTGTCCAATTCTTGTCGGAGGTAGAGAATTGTCTTCTGATTTTATTTTGTTGAGTGTGATGGAATTCGATGTTATTCTGGGTATGGATTGATTATCTCAGCACTATGCCATAGTGGATTGTCGGAGTAAGGAGGTGACTTTCAGAATTCCTGGTTAAGAAGAATTAAGTTTGTGGGTGATAGGAGTTCAGCACCTCAAAATCTCATTTATGCTATTATGGCTAGGAAGTTGTTGAGGAAGGGTTGTCAAGGTTATTTGGCATTAGTCAGGGATACTTTAGTGGAGAAGTTGTCACTCACAAATGTTATTGTTGCCTGTGAGTTTCCTGATGTTTTTCTTAAGGAGTTGCCAGGTTTACCACCTCACAGAGAGATTGAGTTCTGTAGAGATGTGGTTCCAGGCACTACCCCTATTTCTATGCCACCCTACAAAATGGCTCTTGTAGAGTTGAAAGAGTTGAAGGAGCAGTTGCAAGAGTTGCTAGATAAGGTTTAATTAGACCTAGTGTTTCTCTTTGGGGTGCACCAGTCCTATTTATGAAGAAGAAGGATGGCACCCTGAGACTGTGCATTAACTATAGAGAGCTGAATAAGGTGACAATGAAGAACAAGTATCCTCTCCCGAGGATAGATTACCTGTTTGATCAGCTACAAGGTGCATAGTTCTTTTCTAAGATTAATGTAAGGTCGGGTTATCATCAGTTGCAAATCAGTGAAGCCAATATTCCTAAAATGGCATTCCACACTAGATATGGCCATTATGAGTTTCTAGTGACGACTTTTGGTTTGACTAACACACCAACAACTTTTATAGATTTGATAAATAGGGTTTCTAGACCATTTATGGATTAGTTTATGGTAGTCTTCATCGATGATATACTAGTGTATTCGAGGAGTATGGAAGAGCATGTATATCACTTGAAGATTGTACCGCAGACACTGAGAGAGCATCAGCTTTATGCTAAATTCTTAAAGTGTGATTTCTGGATGGAGAGTGTTGCATTTCTTAGACATGTGGTGTCTAAAGAGGGTATCCAGGTTGATCCACAGAAGCTTGAGGCAGTGTTTGAGTGGCCTAGATCGACTTTAGTTACCGAGATTCACAGTTTTTTAGGTTTAGCCTGGTACTATAGGAGATTTGTACAAGATTTTTCTAGAATTACAACTCCTATAACCCGCTTGACTTAGAAGAATGTGAGGTTTGAGTGGTCAAAAGCTTATGAGAATAGCTTTCAGTTATTGAAGGAGAAGTTGACCACAACTCTAGTTTTGGCTTTGCCTAATGGAGAAGATAGGTTCATAGTGTATTGTGATGCCTTTAGAGTTGGCCTAGGTTGTGTGTTGATGTAGAATGGTAGGGTGATAACTTATTCTTTGAGGCAGCTAAAGAAGCATGAACATAACTATCCTACCCACGACCTAGAGATGGCTACAGTGATCTTTGCTCTCAAGATCTGGAGACATTATTTGTACGGGGTGACTTGTGATATTTTTACTGATCATAAGAGCCTTAAGTACATTTTCCAGCAGAGAGATCTGAATCTAAGGTAAAGGAGATGGTTGGAATTATTGAAAGATTATAACTGTGAGATTTTATATCACCTAAGCAAAGCTAATAATATGGTAGCAGATGCCTTTAGTAGGAAGTCCTTAGGTAGCCTTGCTCACATTAGTGTAGAGAGGAGACCATTGATCTAGGAGTTACATTAGTTAGTGGATCAAGGTCTGATGATGAAGGTGAGTAGATCAGGTGGACTGCTAGCTCAGTTTAAGGTGCGATCTATACTGAGAGATGGGATTAAGGCAGCTCAGAGCCGAGATCCTATTCTAGAAGAGCTTGCAGAGAATGTTCGAGCAGGGAAGTTCTCTTATTTCACACTTGATGATGATGGTGTTTTATGGATCAGTGGTAGATTATGTGTTCCTAATGTGGATAATTTAAGAGAAGAAATCCTAGAGGAAGCACATTCTACAGCTTACAGCGTACATCCAGGTGTTACTAAGATGTACCACAGTATCAGAGACTTGTACTGGTAGGATGGATTGAAGAAAGATGTTGCTCATTATGTTGCTAAGTGTTTAACGTGTTAGCAAGTGAAAGCTGAGCATCAGAAGTCTTCTGGGAAGCTTCAACCTCTTCCTATTCCTGAGTGGAAGTGGGAAAGGATTGCTATGGATTTTGTGGTTGGTTTACCTCATTCTAAGGATAGATACAATTCCATCTGGGTGATTGTAGATAAGTTGACCAAGTTTGCACATTTCTTGCATGTGAAAGCCATTTATTCTATAGCTAGATTGGCGAAGCTATATGTGAAGCATATTGTGTGCCTTCATGGAGTACCTATGTCCATTATGTCAGACAGAGGTTCAGTATTTACCTCTCATTTTTTATAGAAGTTGCAGGAAGCGATGGGCACTAGGTTAGATTTCATTATTGCTTTTCATCCTCAAACAGATGGTCAGTTTGAGAGGACGATCCAGACACTGGAAGACATGTTGAGAATGTGTGTTTTGGATTTAGGAGGTAGCTGGGATGATCATTTTCCACTCGTAGAGTTTGCATATAATAATAGCTACCATAGTAGTATTGGAATGGCACCATACGAGGCTTTGTACGGAAGGAAGTGTAGATCCCCTCTGAGTTGGGATGAGATTTTTGAGAGAGCTTTGACTAGACCTGAGATGGTTCAGGATGTTGCAGAGAAAGTTACTATGATCAAGAGCATATTAGAGACTGCAGTTAGCAGGCAGAAGAGCTGTGTGGATCTTAGACACAGAGATGTGGAGTTCCAGGTATGAGACTTTATTTTTCTGAAGGTGTCTCCGATGAAGGATGTTATGAGATTTGGTAAGAAGGGTAAGCTAGCACCGAGATATATAGTACTATTTGAGATCTTGGAGAGAGTTGGCACTATTGCATATCGATTGGCTTTGCCTCCGAGTATGTCTCAAGTGCATCTGGTGTTTCATATCTCGATGCTGAGGAAGTATGTTTCAGACCCTTCACATGTGTTGCAGCTCGACAGCGTGGAAGTGAATAAAGACCTAACGTTCGTAGAAGAACCTATTGCGATTGTTGACTATCAAGTTCGACAATTGCGTTCAAAGCATATTTCGATAGTCAAGGTGTTGTGGCGCAGCAACAGAGTAAAAGAGCATACCTAGGAAATCGAAGCTGAGATGTGAGCTTCTTACCCATATCTCTTTCCTCCTTGATCTTTGTGTATTCTTTTCTTAGAAATCGGGGATGAATTCTTATAAAAAAGGGAGACTGTAATAATTCGATTTTTTAAATTATTTTATTTTAAAATAGGATATGCAGTGTTAATAATTTTAAAATATTATTTTATGATTTTATTATCTTGTAAATTATTATCATTATTATTTTTACATTTAATTAACATTTTCTACGTAAATGTATGACTTTAAGTTCATTATTTCGAGAAATATTATTTTATTTTATTAATATTTAATTTGGTGCATAATATTTTAATATTATTATTTTAATAAATTACATTGTGTGAATGTATTTCAAAAGTTTATATATATATATATTTATGCATGTGTATATTTAAATGTGTGGTTTAGATATAGACACACATTATTTTATTATTATAAGGTTATAAACTATAGTATATAATAATATCTATACATATAATATATAATATATACATATACAAATAAACATAAAAAACCTTCCCTCCTCCTTCTTCCCCGATCAACCCTCCCCTCTCCCTCATTGTCCATTTCTTCTCCAACCAAAGTGCCTCCCCGCCTTTTGCAGCCTGCCAGCTAGCTAAGTCGCCTTCAGCCTTCTTCTCCAGTGCCGCCGGAAAACCCAAAATCAAGCCCTTCGTCGTTTATCCCGTTTCCGACCACCTCGGTCTACACCGCCGGTCCCATCCTCTTCCCTGAGCACTGATGAGTGTGTTTCTAAGCTTCATTTCATCCGATTTGGTATAGGCTTTGGTGGTGAGCGATTTTAAGTTTTGATCACCTAGAGTTTTTTGATTTTTACTGAGCTTGATTCTTTGCGATTCATTATTATAACCTGAGTTTTTAAATTATTTTATTTTAAATTGGGATATGCAGTGTTAATAATTTTAAAACTATATTTGATTATTTTACTATTTTTTGAATAATTGTTATTACTTTTACATTTAATTAAAAATTTCTAGGTAAATAATTATTTTAAAGCCTATTATTTGAGGAATTTATTTACGTCATATTTAAGTACTAAGGTTATTTTATTTTAAAATGATGTTTATTTTTATCATTTTTATCATAATAATTAATATTAAATACATTATTTTTGCATAATTATTTATTGTGATATTATACATATATATATATACACATATATATATTAGGGTTAGTGTTATTTTATGTATGTGTTATATATATGTATGTGTGTATATATATATATATAATAATTGTGTGGTGTGTGCTTATCGAGTATATATTATATAGTTTATTAAATATTATAATATAAAGTTATATATATATATACACACACACACACACACACAAATATCAAAAACCTATTTCTCCTTCTTCCTCTTCCCGATCTTCACTCTCACCATCACCATCACCCTCACCATTTCAACTCCGGCTAGCTATCATCGATGTGCCTCCCAGACGTCCACCTCCTCCTCCAACAGCTCCGTCGCCTTCAATCACCTTTTCCAGCGCCAGTAGAGCTTGGAAAATCGTTTTGACCGAAAGTTGGCCTCTCCTATGTTCAAGTCGATTCCGGCCACCATTTTTGACACCGCCAATCCCATTCTCTTCCTTTCTTTCTGGTGAGTGTAAATCTAAGCTTCCTTTTATCTGAAAATTCGATTTGATTAGGTGTTGATCAAGTATTCATTTTTTGCCATTTAGGGTTTTTGCTTTTTTTTTTTGGTATTTTTGGTTGATTTATGAAAAGTGCCTTCACAAATATTGTTCCCCCTTAGCTTAATCTACATCCTAGAATTTTTGTGTGATTTTTGGAATTTATTTTGATTTTTGTGAATTTTTTATTTTTTTATTATTATTTTATTATTTTAGTAAATTAATTAAATAAATTATGAAATTGTGATTTTTGGTATTTTTGGTGGTTAATATTAATTTTAGAATTTAAATTATAATTTTTTTATGATTTTTGTGTAATTTTTATAATTTTATTTAGTTTATGTTATTTTTTGAAATTTAGGTTAAATATATATTTTATTAGAAAAAATTGGTTAATTGAGTATAATTGTTGATTTTAGTAAATAATGTGTTGAGAAAATAATTTTAGAGTATTTATATAATTTTTATTGAATTTTTGAGTATTTTTAGTATATTATGTGAATTTTTATATACTAGGGGTATTTTGGTAATTTGGTAGTAATTTTGGTTAAATATTAATTTAATTAGTTTTAAATATTTTTTGAAGTATAAAAATGATTTTTATAAATTATTTACTATTTTTAACTAATTAATACTATTATTCGAAAAATATTTTCAAATTATATATAATATACTATTTTTGTAAATAAGTGGGTTTTTAGTAACTTTTAGTATGTTTTTGGACTAATTAAGTAATTTAGATTTATAAAATGAATTTTTATTAATATTTGTGAATTTATCGAGAAATATTGATTTTAATAATATTATATTATTATTAGGGTTTTTAAGTAATTATCGATAAAATAATTACTTTCGGTGTTTTAATACTAAATTGTTATATTTTGGTAATTAAAGGATATTTTTGGAACTTATTGGATTTTAATATATTTTATGTATTTTGTTGTGAATTATGGACCTCGATCGAGAGAATTTGTAGTTTGGGGTCCTAACCGAGGAGTTTTATGGATTCTATTTCGAAGTATATTTTTCTTGCAAGACCGGCTCTACTTTTTAAGTAGAGAGATGTCGATTTTATAGAGGAGATTCTACCGAATTTTTGTAGAATTCTCGTAAAATGTGACATTCGGTCAAATTCCTATTCTTTATTTGTGTTTAGAATTCTAGATCGAGTCTCTAGAAGTTAAGTTAGAATTATTCTGATTTTTGTGTTATCATTTTATTGTTAGTTGCGCCAAGACCGAGGCCTAGTGGACCAGGCCCGTCGAACCCATCTCGAGGAGCGTACAACTGTGAGTTATTATGATATATATGCATTGCTTATGTTGCATGTTTTAGAATTCTATGTTTTAAATATAAATTTTGCATAATTGCCTATTTGAATGTTTAAGTATATTTTAGGTATACTTTTAGTATATTTTTGGTATATTATGAAATAAATGCATGTTTTCCTTTTTAATTAAATCTAGCTTGTTTTCAAATATATTATTGGTTTAATTAATATATTCCATGATTTATTTGAGTTGATTATACGTATATATACTTGAAATATACTTAGTTGTTTTAGGTATATTTTTGGTATATATATAGTTTATTTGTTTATTTTAAATGCCATTATGCATTATTTACTTTTTTGAATATATGTTTTAAAATAAATGAAGGAAATAGATAGAACGTGCTTCCTAGTGGGTAGCACTAGGACCGTGTACGTAATGGTGCAATAGATTAAAGTTAAGTGAAAATTAATTATGGTAATTATGATTGATTTGATTGAGGTTAATGTGATTGAGAGTGTGATTGCTAGAGCTCAGTTGACCAAGTGTCTCGGGGCCAATCAAACTGATAGTCAGACTGTTGGAGCTCGGTCAACTTAGTGTCTCGGGGCCAGTCTATTGTCCATATGGATTAAGTGAATTTACTTGGAATTAAGTGAACCTATATGGCTAGAGTACTTTTTATTGGTATTGAGGTTGCGATCATTTAGGGTTCTATTTGATTCTTCATAAAATAATGATTTTCAATATTAAAAATGATTTTATTTGCATCTGTGTATTTGCCTGTATATATATATATTTATTATATATACTTTTGAGTGTCTGCATTTGACATTTAGCTATGTGTGTATATATATTATAATAATTCACTCAGTGAGGTCTGACTCCCCTCCGTTGATCTTTTTACAGGAGAGTCTTTATCTTCAGACCTCAGTATTAGACTTGTCCGCCGGATTTCTTTCACTCTGACTTTATTATGTAAATCGC
This sequence comes from Mallotus nudiflorus, assembly GCA_947683625.1. NCBI lineage: Eukaryota > Viridiplantae > Streptophyta > Magnoliopsida > Malpighiales > Euphorbiaceae > Mallotus > Mallotus nudiflorus. Next base: position 177,602 of record CANTUR010001402.1, on the reverse strand, counting down.
TTTCTTGAGTTTTACTTTGGACTCTAGACACTGCAGTAGTAGTTGAATTTGACTCTATTGAGATTTATTTTTATATTTATGCATGTATAAGGATTTTACTTCAGAGTGTTTCTCTGAATATTGTATTAAAAGATTTCTATTTATGATATATGATGTTATTTTATGTTATTAAAGGAAGTTGAGAATTTTATTTTATTATTTGAGATTTAATTTCCACTGAATAATATTTTATTTATTTTATTTTATTGCATGCTTGTATTTTAAGGTTTGCTGCGGGTTTCGGATTCGAAAGAATTCCCATTCCCTAGCACCAGTCATGACCCCTATTTTAGGTTGTGACATTCATGCTTGATGCCTTAACAAATGTTGTTCCCCTTAGCTTAATCTACATTCCTGAATTTTTGTATGATTTTTGGGATTTATTTTGATTTTTGTGAATTTTTTATTATTTTATTATTTTCATAAATTAATTAAATAAATTATGAAATTCTGATTTTTAGTGTTATTGATGGTTAAATGTAATTTTAGAATTTAATTTATAATTTTTTTGTATTTTGTTTAATTTTTATAATTATTTTTAGTTTATATCAATTTTGAAAATATAAGTTAAATATATATTTAATTAGAAATAATTGATTAATTAAGTGTATTTGTTGATTTTAATGAATAATATGTTGAGAAAAAAAATTTTGAGCATTTATATAATTTGTATAGAATTTTTGGATATTTTTAGTATTTTATGTGTATTTTTATATATTAGGGGTAATTTGGTAGTAATTTTAGTTAAATATTAAAATTAATTGGTTTTAATATTATTTGAAGTATAAAAATGATTTTTACAAACTATTTACTAATTTTAACTAATTAATACTATTTTTCAAAAATCATTTTCAAATTATATATAATATACTATTTTTGTAAATAAATGGATTTTTAGTAATTTTTATTATGTTTTTAGACTAATTAAGTAATTTGGATTTATAAAATGAATTTTTATTAATATTTGTGGAATTATCGAGAAATATCGATTTTAATAATATTATATTATTAATTAGGGTTTTTAAGTAATTGTTGGTAAAATAATTACTTTTGGTGTTTTAATACATAAATTGCTATATTTTGATACTTAAAGGGTATTTTTGATATTTATTGAATTTTAATATATTTTATTTTATTTTATGGTGAATTGTGGACCTCAGTCGAGGGAATTTGTAGTTTAGGATCCCGATCGAGGAATTGTGAGAATTCTGGTTTGAAGTGTATTTTTCTTGTAGGACCGACTCTACTTTTTAAGTAGAGAGATGTTCGTTTTACGGAGGAGGTTCTGTTGAATTTTTTGTAGAATTCTTATAAAACATGACATCGGGTCTAATTCCTATTCTTAATCGTGAAATAAATGCATGTTTTCCCTTTTAATTAAATCTAGATTACTTTCAAATATATTATTGGTTTAATTTAATATATTCCATGATTTATTTGAATTGATTTTACGTATATATACTTGAAATATACTTAGTTTATTTTAGGTATATTTCTAGTATATATATGGTTTATAATGTTATTTATAATGATATCATGCATCATTATTTTATGAATGAAACAAGTTATTTTTAATGAAGGATATCAATAAAATGTGCTTCCTAGTGAGCAGCACTAAGACCGAGTACATACTGATACAACGATATATTGTAGGTTAAATTACTAACCTATTTATGGATCATGACTTAATTGATTTGATTGTTGAGTGAGGCGAATGAGAGTGTGATTGCTGGAGCTCGGTTGACCTAGTGTCTCAGGGCCAATCACACTGACAGTTAGACTGCTGGAGCTCGGTCGACTTAGTGTCTTGGGGCCAGTCTACTGTCAATATGTATTAAGTGAATTTATTTGGAAAAAAGTGAGCCTGTATGGCTAGAATGATGTATTTTGTTATTTGAGGTTGCGATCATTTAGGGTTCTATTTGATCCTTCTTAAACTAATATTTTTCAGTATTATAAATAAAGTGATTTTCAGCATCTGTGTGTACATGCTTATATATATTTATTATATACATATGTTTGATTGCATTTGACATTTGGTAATGCGTGTATATATATTATAACAATTCACTCAATGAGGTCTGACTCCCCTCCGTTGATGTTTTTTTACAGAAGAGTCCTCATCTTTAGACCTCAGTAGTAGACCTGTCCGTTGGATTTCTTCCGCTCCGGCCCTATTATGTAAATCACTTACTTGAGTTTTATTTTGTACTTTAGACACTATAATAGTAGGTGTATTTGATTTTGTCGAGAGTTGTATTTGATTTATGCATGTACGAGATTTTAATTCAAAGTGTTACTCTGAAGTATTATATTAAAAGATTTTATATATGATATATGATGTGTTATCATTTTATTAAAGGAAGTTGAGGATATTATTTTATTATTTAAGATTTAATTTCTGCTATATAAATATTTTTATTTATTTTATTTTATTGCATGCCTTTCTTTAAGGCTTGCTACGGGTTTCGAATTCGAAAGAATTCCCATTCCTTAGCGCCGGTCATGGCCCTGGTTTGGGTCGTGACAAAGTTGGTATCAGAGTGGAGTTTTGTACTAGGGCCTTAGTTGTGTGAGTTATGGCCCTAGTTTTCATTGTTGTGTTTTCTTTTGAAACCACTGCAGTTAATTAGGTTTGAGTATGTCTTGATAAGTATTCTTTAATTTAGTTTTCTGCATTTCCATTAGTTGTCTGTTTTGTCTGAATCCTTTTATTTGTCATTTCAGAATAAGGAGGCGAGCATGTGTCGCTCCACTGGTCGTTGAGGCCAAGGATAATGAGTCCTTCCAGGATGAGGTTTTACCTCCTGAGCTGCCAGCTAGGCACAGAGGTCGAGGAAAAGGTAGACCTCGAGGAGCAACAGGTCACCATAGATAGAGAGGGCTACATGATGAGGAACTTATAGAGCCTGAGTTCGATGATATTCTAGTACCACCTATTGCATCGCCTATTCAGCCTGCCTATCAGCAGGGTATGTCTGACCTTGAGGCAGCCCTGTTTTATGCTAGAGTTAGCAGGATCGCATTCGATGGGACTTGAAATCCTTTAGATTTTCTACATGCGATCAAGATGAGGACTCGGACTGCTCACACCGAGTACCAATGGATCATGATAGTCGAGCTGTCTATAGAGGGACCAACCCTGGACTAGTTTATTCAGATGATCCAGCCATACATGATGACGATGACCTGGGCTCAGTTCAGGGAGCGATTCATGAGGAGATTCTGCCCAGAGCCACTTTGTATGAGTTATAGACTCCGGTTCACTAGCATTTCCCAAGGTGACAGATCTGTTGAGCATTACACTAGAGAGTTCCTTCGGCTTGGCAGATATGCAGAGGATCTGATGCGAGACTAGAATTTTATGGTCACTACCTATATTACTGGTTTGGGTTCTGCATTTGCTGGTATGCATACAGCGGGCCTTACTATGGAGTCAGTGATAGAGTTGGCCAAAGAGATTGAGCTGAGGCTAGTCAGGCAAAGAGCTATGCCTGATTATTACCAGTTGGGTGTTTAGTTAGGTGGATTACAGACTACTCTGTACTCTATTTTTCATATTGGTTCGAGTGGTCAGTATAGGAGTCCAACCCAGCAGAGTCAGAGATAGTAGCAGAGGGTACATCAGAGTAGTAGACATGGCCATGGAGGTCAGTGTAGACCATTCAGACTTGGGTTAGGTGCTTCGAGCAGCAACAGTGGTCGTAGTTCTAGGTCAACTGCCAGTGTTTGTCAGACGTGTAGCAGAGTCCATCAGGGACCATGTTACATGACACCGTTGATGTGTTTTAAATGCAGGCAGATGGGACATTTTGCCAAAATATGTCCCTATTCTGGATATCAGCAGCCACAAATTTTATGATTTCCTTAGCAGTCAATTGCTAGTGCCACACCCATTCCTTTTCAGTTGCCTCCAGCCCAGCATCAGAGTTCTACCCAGATTGTTCCCCAGTAAGGTCATGGTAGAGGTACTAGAGGAGGTGCCAGAGGTGTTAGCCAGGATTCTACCAGCCAGCAGGGAGGTTGCAGATAAGCTAGAGTCTTCCATCTCACTCAGCAGGATGCTCAGGCATCTAATGCAATCGTGGCAGGTATTTTTCTATTTGTTACCTAGATGCATGGGTTCTATTTAATTCGGGTGCCATGCATTCATTCGTTTCTCCTATTTTTGCTTCCAAGTCTTATTGGCAAGCTTTGAGGATGGCTTTTCCTTTGTTTGTTGCTGCTCCTCTAAGTGATTCTTTAGACACCGATGTTGTTCTTTATGGTTTTCCAGTTCTTATCAGAGGTAGAGAATTGTCTGCTGATTTAATTATGTTGAATGTGATGGAATTCGATATAATTCTAGGTATGGATTGGTTATCTCAGCACTATGTCGTGGTGGATTTTTGAAGTAAAGAGGTGACTTTCAGAATTCCTGGTAAAGAAGAATTTAAGTTTATGGGTGATAGGAGTTCAGCACCTCAAAATCTCATTTATGCTATTACGGCTAGGAAGTTAATGAGGAAGGGTTATCAAGGATATTTGGCATTGGTCAGGGATACTTCAGTGGAGAAGTTGTCACTCATAGATATTCCTATTGCCCGTGAGTTTTCTAATATTTTCCCTAAGAAGTTGTCGGGTTTACCACCTCATAGAGAGATTGAGTTCTGTATAGATGTGGTTCCAGGCACTACCCTTATTTCTATGCCACCCTACATAATGGCTCTTGTGGAGTTGAAAGAGTTGAAGGACCAGTTGCAAGAGTTGCTAGATAAGGGTTTTATTAGATCCGGTGTTTCTCTATGAGGTGCACTAGTCCTGTTTATAAGGAAGAATAATGGTACCCTGAGACTGTGCATTGACTACAAAGAGTTGAATAAGGTGACAGTGAAGAATAAGTATCCTCTCCCGAGGATAGATGACTTGTTTAATAAGCTTTAGGGTGCACAGTTCTTTTCTAAGATTGATTTGAGGTCAGGTTATCATCAGTTGCAGAACAATGAAGCCAATGTTCCTAAACGGCATTCCGCACTTGATATGGCCATTATGAGTTTCTGGTGATGTCTTTTGGCTTGACTAACACACCAGTAGCTTTTATGGACCTGATGAACAGGGTATTTAGACCATATGTGGATCAGTTTGTGGTAGTCTTCATTAATGATATACTGGTGCATTTGAGGAGTATGGAAGAGCATGTATATCACTTAAGGACTGTACTGCAGACACTGAGAGAACATTAGCTTTATGCTAAATTCTAGAAATGTGATTTCTGAATGGAGAGTATTGCATTCCTTAGACACGTGGTGTTTAAAGAAGGTATCCAGTTGATCCATAAAAGATTGAGGCAGTGTCTAAATGGCCTAGACCGACTTCAGTTACCAAGATTCATAATTTTCTAGGTTTAGCTAGGTACTATAGGAGGTTTGTACAAGATTTTTCTAGAATTGCAGCTCCTATGACTCGCTTGACTCAAAATAATATAAGGTTTGAGTGGTTAGAAGCTTGTGAGAACAGTTTTCAATTGTTGAAGGAGAAGTTGACCACAACCTTAGTTTTGGCTTTTCCTAATGGAGTAGATAAGTTCATAGTGTATTATGATGCCTCTAGAGTTGGCCTAGGTTGTGTGTTGATGCATAATGGTAGGGTGATAGCCTATGCTTTGCGGCAGTTGAAGAAGCATGAATAGAACTATCCTACCCATGACCTAGAAATGGCTGCAATGATCTATGCTCTCAAGATTTGGAGACATTATCTGTACAGGGTGACTTGTAAGAATTTTACTGATAACAAGAGCCTTAAGTACATTTTTCAGCAGAGAGATCTAAATCTAAGGCAGAGGAGATGGTTGGAACTATTGAAAGATTATGACTGTGAGATTCTATATCACCTAGGCAAGGCTAATGTAGTAACAGATGCCTTGAGTAGGAAGTCCTCAGGCAGTCTTGCTCACATCAGTGTAGAGAGGAGACCGTTGATCCAGGAGTTGCATCAGTTAGTGGATCAAGGTCTGATGATGAAGGTGAATAGATCAGGTGGACTGCTAGCTTAGTTTAAAGTGTGATTTGTACTGAGAGATAGGATTAAGGTAGCTTAAAGCCGAGATCCTATTTTAGAAGACCTTACAGAGAATGTCCGAGAAGGGAAATTCACTGATTTCACACTTGATGATGATGGTGTTTTATGGATCAGTGGTAGATTGTGTGTTCCTAATATGGATAATTTGAGAGAAGAGATCCTTGAGGAAGCACATTCTACAGCTTACAGCGTACATCCAAGTGTTACTAAGATGAACCACAATATCAAAGACTTGTACTGGTGGGATGGACTGAAGAAGGATGTTGTTGATTATGTTGCTAAGTGTCTGACATGTCAGCAAGTGAAAGCTAAGCATCAAAAGCCTTCTAGGAAGCTTCAGCCTCTTCCTATTCCTGAGTGGAAGTGGGAAAGGATTGCTATGGATTTTGTGGTTGGTTTACCTCGTTCTAAGGATGGATACGATTCTATCTGGGTGATTGTGGATAGGTTGACTAAGTCTGCACATTTCTTGCCTGTGAAAGGCACTTATTCTGTAGCTAGATTGGCAAAGCTATATGTGAAGCAAATTGTGTGCCTTCATGGAGTACCTGTGTCCATTGTGTCAAATAGAGGTTCAGTTTTTACCTCTCATTTTTTGCATAAGTTACAGGAAGGGATGGACACTAGATTGAATTTCAGTACTGCTTTTCATCCTCAGACAAAAGGTCAGTCTGAGAGGACGATCCAAACACTGGAAGATATGTTGAGAATGTGTGTTTTAGATTTGGGAGGTAGCTAGGATGATCATTTGCCACTTGTCGAGTTTGCATATAATAACAACTACCATAGCAGTATTGGAATGGCACCATTTAAGGCTTTATATAGAAGGAAGTGTAGATCCCCTCTGAGTTGAGATGAGATTGGTGAGAGAGCTTTGATTGGACCTGAGATGGTTCAGGATGCTGTAGAGAAATTTATTATGATCAAGAGCAAATTAGAGACTACAGTTAGCAGACAGAAGAGCTATATGGATCCTAGACGCAGAGATGTGGAGTTCCAGGTAGGAGACTTTATTTTTCTGAAGGTATCTCCGATAAAGGGTGTTATGAGGTTTGGCAGGAAGGGTAAGCTAGCACCGAGATATATAGGACCGTTCAAGATTCTTAAGAGAGTTGAAACTGTTGCATATCAGTTGGCTTTGCCTCTGAGTATCTCCCAAGTGCATTCAATGTTTCATATATCGATGCTGAGGAAGTATATTTCAGACCCTTCACACATGTTGCAGCCCGACAGTGTTGAAGCGAATGAAGACCTGACATTCATAGAAGAACCTGTTGCGATCGTTGACTATCAAGTTCGACAATTACTTTTGAAGCAAATTCTGATGGTCAAGGTGTTGTGGCGCAGCAATAGAGTAGAAGAGCATACCTGGGAGACTGAAGCTGAGATGTGAGCTTCTTACCGGTATCTCTTTCCTCCTTGATCTTTGTGTATTCTTTCTTGGAATTCGAGGATGAATTCTTATAAGTGGGGAAGACTGTAATAACCAAGTTTTTAAATTATTTTAATATAAAATAGGATATGCAGTGTTAATAATTTAAAACAATATTTGATTATTTATCAATTATGAGTTTTATTATTATTATTATTATTTTATGTTAATTAGGGAAGATTAGTATTGGGGTAATTTATTTGTATAATATATATATCTTATTTTAAATAATATTTAACTTAGTGTATTTTATTTTAATGTCATTTTACCTTATTAAATCATATTATTTTATGGATTATTGTTTTATGTGTTAATATATATATATATATATACACACACATGTGTGGAGATTAGAATATATATAGAGATATATTGTATTACTATAATATCAAGTATTATACTTTACTAATGTATAAAATATACATGTATATATTAAAAATCTAATTAAAAGCATTTGTCCCTTTCATTTTTTTTACAAAATGCAGAAACCAAATACAAAACATGTTACCACTGTTCATCACCCTCCCCTCTCCACCACTGTCCATCCGATCTCCGACCTTCAGTGTGCTCTGTGCCTTCCGCTGCCAGTCAGCCAACTCCATCGTCTTCTTCCATCTTCTTTGGCATCGTTTGGAGCTGTGGAAGCCCAGAAACCCTAAACTTTAGCCATCTCCATTCATCACGATTCTGGCCACCTCTTTCGACACCGCCTGTCTCTTTCTCTTCCTCGAGCACCGGTGAGTGTGTTTCCAAGCTTTGTTTCATCTGGTTTGGGCTAGATTTTGGTGGTGAACGATCTTAAGTTTCTACCACATAGAGTTTTTCCATTTTTCTGAGCTTGATTCCTTATGATTCATGAGAAGCGCCTTAACAAATGTTGTTCCCCTTAGCTTAATCTACATCCCAAAATTTTTGTGTAATTTTTGGGAATTATTTTGATTTTTGTGAATTTTTTATTATTTTCGTAAATTATGAAATTGTGATTTTTGGTGTTTTTGGTGGTTAATATTAATTTTAGAATTTAATTTATAATTTTTGTGTATTTTTTTTAATTTTTATAATTATTTTTAGTTTATGTTATTTTTGGAAATTTAGGTTAAATATACATTTTGTTAGTAATTATTGGTTAATTAGGTGATTTTAATGAATAATATGTTGAGAATGAGTATTTATATAATTTTTATTGAATTTTTGAATATTATTAGTATTTTATGTGTATTTTTGTATATTAGGGGTATTTTGGTAATTTGATGATGATTTTGGTTAAATATTAAATTTAATTGGTTTTAATAATTATTTGAGGTATAAAAATGATTTTTATGAATTATTTACTAATTTTAAGTAATTAATACTATTTTTCAAAAATTATTTTCAAATTATATATAAAATACTATTTTTGTAAACAAATGGTTTTTGGTAATTTTTAATAGGTTTTTGGACTAATTAAGTAATTGGGATTTATAAAATGAATTTTTATTAATATTTGTGGAATTATTGAGAAATATCGATTTTTATTAATATTATATTATTATTATTAGGGTTTTTAAGTAATTATCAGTAAAATAATTGCTTTTGGTGTTTTAATACTTAAATTGCTATATTTTGGTACTTAAAGGGCATTTTTGGTATTTATTAAATTTTTATATATTTTATTTTATTTTTGTTGTGAATTGTGGACCTCGGTTGGGAAAATTTATAGTTTGGGGTCCCAACCGAGTTGTGAGAATTTTTATTCGAAGTGTATTTTTCTTACAGGACCGACTCTACTTTTTAAGTAAAGAGATGTCCATTTTACAAAGGTGGTTCTGCCGAATTTTTGATAGAATTCTCGTAAAACGTGATATTTGATCTAATTCTTATTGTTTGTTTGTGTTAGTAATCCTAGATCGAGTCTCTAGAAGCTTAAGTTAGATTTATTCTGATTTTCGTGTTATTCTTTTATTGTTAGTTGCGCCGAGACCGACGCCTAGTGGACCAGGCCCGTCGGACTCGTCTCGAGGAATGCACAACTATGAGTTCTTATTTTATATATGCGTGCATTTAGGTTCATGTTTTAGAAATATATATGTTTTAATTGTATGATTTATACATAAATGACTTAATAAATGCTTAAGTATATTCTAGGTATATTTTCAGTATATTTTTGGTATATTGTGAAATAAATGCATGTTTTTTTTTAATTAAATTTAGATTATTTTCATATATATCATTGATTTAATTTAATATATTCCATGATTTATTTGAATTGATTTTACGTATATATACTTGAAATATACTTAGTTTATTTTAAGTATATTTCTAGTATATATATGATTTATAATGTTATTTATAATGATATCATGCATCATTATTTTATGAATGAAACGAGTTATTTTTAATGAAGGATATCAATAAAACGTGCTTCCTAGTGGGCAGCACTAGGACCGAGTACGTATCGGTATGACGATATATTGTAGGTTAAATTACTAACCTATTTATGGATCATGACTTGATTGATTTGATGGTTGAGTGAGGTGAATGAGAGTGGGATTGCTGGAGCTCGGTTGACCTAGTGTCTCGGGGCCAATCACAGTGATAGTCAGATTGCTGGAGCTCGGTCGACTTAGTGTCTCGGGCCAGTCTACTGTCAATATGGATTAAGTGAATTTATTTGAAAACAAGTGAGCTTGTATGGCTAGAGTGTTATCTGTTGTTATTTGAGGTTGCGATCATTTAGGGTTCTATTTGATCCTTCTTAAACTAATATTTTTCAGTATTATAAATAAAGTGATTTTCAGCATCTGTGTGTACATGCTTGTATATATATTTATTATATACATATGCTTGATTGCATTTGACATTTGGTAATGCGTGTATATATATTATAACAATTCACTCAGTGAGGTCTGACTCCCCTCCGTTGATGTTTTTTTACAGAAGAGTCCTCATCTTTAGACCTCAATAGTAGACCTGTCCGTTGGATTTTTTCCGCTCCGGCCCTATTATGTAAATCACTTGAGTTTTATTTTATACTTTAGACGTTGTAGTAGTGGGTGTATTTGATTTTATCGAGAGTTGTATTTGATTTATGTATGTACGAGATTTTAATTTAGAGTGTTACTCTGAAGTATTGTAGTAAAAGATTTTAATTATGATATATGATGTGTTATCATTTTATTAAAGGAAGCTGAGGATATTATTTTATTATTTGAGATTTAATTTCCGTTGTATTAATATTTTTATTTATTTTATTTTATTGCATGCTTTTCTTTAAGGCTTGCTACGGGTTCCGGCTTTGAAAGAATTCTCATTCCCTAGCGCTGGTCATGGCCCCCGGTTTGGGTCGTGACATTCTGCTCTAGCCCTATTATGTAAATCACTTACTTGAGTTTTATTTTGTACTCTAGACGCTGCAATAGTAGTTATATTTAATTCTGTCGAGAGTTGTATTTGAATTTATGCATGTATGACTTTTTAATTCAGAGTGTGTCTCTAAAGATTTGTATTAAGAAATTTTATTTATGATATGAGATGAGATATTATTTTATTAAAGGAAGTTGAGGAATTCATTTTATTATTGAGATTTAATTTTTGTTGAATAAATATTTTATTTATTTTATTTTATTGCATGCTTTTCTTTTAAGGCTTGCTACCGGTTCCGGATTCGAAAGAATTCCCATTCCCTAGCTCCAGTCATGGCCCCCGATTTGGGTCGTGACACAATCACACTGACAATTAGACTATTGGAGCTCGGTTGACTTAGTGTCTCGGGGCCAGTCTACTGTCCATATGGAATAAGTGAATTTATTTAGAATTAAGTGAGCATGTATAGCTAGAGTGATATTATTGTTGATCGAGGTTGCAATTAAATAGTGTTCTATTTGATCCTTCATAAACTGATATTTTTCAGTATTATTATATAATTGATTTTCAGCATCTGTGTGGATTGCTTGTATAAATATTTATTATATATGAATGTTTGATTGCATTTGTCATTAGGAAATGCATGTATATATATTATAACAATTCACTTAGTGAGGTCTGACTCCCCTTAGTTGATATTTTTACAGGAGAGTCTTCTTCCTCAGACCTCAGCAGTAGACTCATCTGCCGGATTTCTTCTGCCCCGACTCTTTTATGTAAATTACCTACTTGATTTTATATTGTACTCTAGATAACTGCAGTAGTCATATTTGGTATCAGTAATGAGTTATTTTTTATATTTTTTGTATATGATTTTAATTCAGAGGCCTTTCTCTGAATAGTGTATTAATATTTTCTTATTGTGATATGAAAGAGATTATTTTTATTATATTGATTTGAGATTTTAATTATGATGCATATTTATTTACTTTAATTATTGCATGCTTTTATTTTAAGGTTTGCTGCGAGGTTCTAAATTCGAAAGGATTCCCATTCCCTAGAACCGATCATGACTCCTAGTTTTGGGTCATGACAGTTAGGTTGTTTTGCGTATCTGAATTGTGCTAGGAATCTGGAGATGCGACACTCTTCTCAAACTATTTAACAAGGTGAGGAACATGTTGGTCTTGTTGTTGCAGTAGCTAACTCCAGGTCCTGGGACTCGGTAACTTCTTTTCCTAAATTACTTTTAGTTTTTAGCATTTTCAGTAGTGTCCCACTTAGCATGCCAAAATTTATTTGCCTCTAGCCCTTTTTCTATGACTTTATGAGCATGCCAAGTGTGTAAGGTACACTAACCTAAGAATACTAACTTCTAAACAGATAATTTAAGATAGTTTAAGAGACCTAAAACTATTGAATTCTTAAAGAGTGTAGAGAATTAGCTATTTAATACTGAAAATGCTTAATTGAAAGTAAAAATAGAGATTGCAATCAAAATGAAAATTTTCATAGAGAATTGAAGTTGAAAAATAAGAAACTCCATTGATTGTTGTTTAAAATAACAAGAATTTTCAATGAAATTGAAAAAGTAAAACTAAAAAGAAAAGCTAAATCAATTTACTATTGTTTGTTGAAGTTTTATGTCATTGATCAAGATCGGTCCCCATCATAAATCTGTCGGTAGATTCTCTTTATCAGTTCCCCTTCTTGCCAATTATTCAAACTCCCATGTTTACAAGCACACTCCACCTCAACTTCTCTTTCTAATAACTTATTAATTAATTAATAAAAAATTAATTAATTCATTCATTATTTAGTCTTAGGCCTATAAATCCTTGGGGCTCTATTTAAAATTTATTTTTGGTCCAAACGACCACATCAACACTCTTCATATTATGTCCACCACGACTATCAAAATGAGAATGAACAAAAATAGAATCAATATTTTCTACACCCTATTTAATAAAAAAAATTACAAATAAAAAACAAAAAAGTATTTCATAGAGCAATGCATGTAGTCTCTTTTAACAAAAGCCAATAAAAAATTAATTTAATAGTACTACAAGATTTTTAGCTATTTATTTATAGATACATTTGATTTATTGAAATTAAAAAAAATAACATTTAGAAAATAATGGTAAATTTATTAAAAAAAAGAAAGAAAAAATAAAGAAGAGGGCAAAAAAATTAAAAGTATAAAAAGTCAAAAAAATTATGAAATAAAATTCAAAAAATATATATATAGGTTAATGCTCCACTAATATAAAAAGATGAAAAAAAGGAAAAATGAGAAAATAAAAATCTTGGAACAAGATGAAAACTAAAAAAAAAAAGAGAAATTAAAAATAAAAAAGAAAGGAAGGCGGAAAGAATAAAAATAAAAAATAATAATAAGGAAAAAAGAGAAATAAAAAATAAAAAATAAAAAAGGAATGAGAAAAGAAAAAATATGAAAAAAGAAAAAAATGAGGAAAAAAATTAAAATTAAAAAAAGAGAAAAATAAATAAACAATGAAAAAATAAAGGGAGTAAAAATAAAAAAAAATAAAAAGAATAATAAGATATATCTATAAATAAAAGTGATATATTAGTAATAAATAAAAATTTAAAATATTTTAATTATATTATGAATGTGAATGAATAATATATTGCTTGTGAATGAACAATATATTGCTTGTGAGAGAATAGTACTCAAATAGTGAAAAGAAAATCTTTATATAAAGGGATTGAAATTCATTAATGAATAGGTTAAGAAAAAGAAGAAAAAGAAAAGATAGATTACTCTCTAAATTCTTTCAATATTATAGTTCTCCAAATTCTCTTCAAACTCTCTCTAAATTCTCTTAAAATCATTCTACTATAAAATATTTTTCTTCTAGTTAAATACTACTAAATTCAAGTTTAGTTCTATAACAAAATAAGTAATTCAATCTTTATTTCACAACACATTATCAGCACGAGGAGCTCTCGATTAAAAAAATAAGGTATATATTTCTTAATATTTAATATTTATGAATATATTAGTTGATTATATATTATCATGAATGGCTATGCCTCCTACTAATTTATATATTTATATTTATTTCTTCAATCTAACTTTATATTAATTGTTATTTTTATTTTGTTTTACTAACTACACCATTGATGCAAATATTACTAAAATGGTTCTAACCTTATGGATGGCTATGCCTCCTACCAATTTATATTTATGCACATTTATTTTTTTTATTATTTATGTTAATGGAAGGCTATACCCCATTTTATATTAATAGACGATTTTGCCCCATATTTATACATATCGTTATGTTAACTCACTTGCTATAAATAATCATATCAACATTATTTATTGATTTTACTTTATATAATTTATTTCTCAATATATTATATTAAAAAAATATATAAACGGCTATATTTTTCATTATAAATAGATGAGCTATAAATTTTATTTATTCACACAAATTCATATATTTTCTCTTTCTCTCTTTACTCTAAATTGTAAACATGATTTGGTATATTTATATTTGTGTTTTGGTCATGACTATTATAATAGTTTTAGGAATAATTAATATGGAAGATGATTTTCTATTTGATATAATTTTAAGTATTATTGTATCATTTTTTGTACCACTATTATTTCTTGCAATATTCATTCATGATATAATTAATTAGTAAATTTTGATCATGTTTGATTTTTTTTAGTAGTCATCAAATTTATGAATACTAATTGAGTTATATTTTTTTTTATTAGTTATCATAATGACAAATCTAGCAAAGCTTGAGTTCGTTGCTCTTGACATCACGGGAAAAAATTATATGTCTTGGATTCTAGATGTAGAGATGCATCTTCAATCAATGGGGTTAATTGATACCATAAAAGAAAATAATAACACCTCATTGCAAGATAAGGCTAAGTCTATAATTTTTCTCCGTCGTCATCTTGATGAAGGATTAAAATGTGAATATTTATTTGTCAAAGATCCAAGTGTTCTTTGGAAGGATCTAAAAGACAGATATGATCATCAAAGAAATGTAATACTACCAGTAGTCACTGATGAATGGAGAGCTTTACGCTTTCAAGATTTAAAAAAAGTGAGTGACTATAATTCTGCAATGTTCAGAATAGTATCATAATTAAAATTCTGTGGACAGACAGTCACAGACGAGGATATGCTGGAGAAAACTTACTTCACATTTCATGCATCAAATGTTACACTGCAACAACAATACAGGATGCAGAGATTTAAAAAATATTCTGAACTAATTTCATGCCTACAGGTAGCTGAGAAAAATAATGAACTCTTGATGAAAAATCATCAGTCCCGTCCCACTGCTCAATAGCATTTCCAGAAGCAAATGCTACAAATTATTCCAGATATAAAAATTACAATAGCCATGGACGTGGGAGAGGTAGAGGTCGTGGACATGGAAGAGGTCAATTCTTTGGCCGTGGTCGTGGAAATAAATATAATAATACTCCACAACAAACTCAGACTCAACCTCAAAAGAAGTTAAAATAAGTCATTAGTGGTGTTCAAGAAAGGCCTCAACATAAGTCTGAAACTGTGTGTTTCAGATGTGGTAGTAAAGGACATTGGTCACGAATTTGTCGAACAACACCACATCTTTGCCAACTTTATAAGGCATCATTAAAAGGCAAAGAAAAGAAAATAAACTTCAATGAGCATCATACTCATGTTAATGATATAACTCATCTAAATGTTTCTAATTTTACTGATGATTTTACTGACAATGGAAATTAAGACATCTATAATTTTAAGTATGTTGTTTTATTCTGAAGAATATGTTATTGTTATGTATGTTATTTTCAAATTAAATAAAATGTCCTACTTTACAATTATTTTATGTTTTTACCTTAATTGATTAATTATGTGTTTATTTATTTTGAAGTTTAATATGGATTGTACTCAACATAAAGACAATATTGGAGATCTCTGCATACCAGATAGTGGTACTACACATACTATCTTGAAAAATAGAGATTATTTCTCTGAAATAAAGCTCACAAAGGCAGTTGTAAAAATAATATCAGGTCTTGTAAATCTGATTGAAGGAATTGGCAAAGCTAAATTTATGTTACCAAATGGAACAAAGTTTATAATTGATGAAGCTTTGTTTTCACCAAAATCAACAAGAAATTTATTGAGTTTTGATGACATATATCGAAATGGGTGTGATACCCAATCCATTACTATAAATGGTAACAAATATTTAAATATAGTTTCCTATGAATTAGGAAAAATACAAGTATTGGAAAGACTGCCAAAACTCCCTACTGGATTGCATTACATGCATATACATGTAATTGAATTAAATATGGCAGTAAAAGAAAAATCTTATAATCCTTCAATAATAAATTTATGGCATGACAGATTAGGTCATCCTGGATCAGTAATGATGCGAAAGATAATTGAGAATTCACATGGGCATCCCTTGAAGGGGCAAAGAATTCCTCAATCAAATGAAATGCCATGTACAGCTTGTTCTCTTGGAAAATTAATCTTGAGACCTTCACCATCTAAAATTCAAAATGAATCATCTATGTTTCTTGAAAGAATTCAAGGTGATATATGTGGGCCAATTCACCCACCATGTGGACCATTTAGATATTTTATGGTATTAATTGATGCATCTAGTAGATGGTCACATGTTTGTCTATTGTCAACTCGTAATGTTGCATTTGCAAGGTTGCTTGCTGAAATTATTAAATTATGAGCACAATTCCCTGATTATACAATCAAGAGGGTAAGACTTGATAATGCTGGTGAATTTACATCTCAAGCATTCAATGATTATTGTATGTCTACTGGGATCATTGTTGAGCATCTTGTTGCCTATGTACATACTCAAAATGGTTTAGCTGAATCATTGATTAAACGCCTTCAGCTTATTGCTAGACCATTAATAATGAGAACAAAGCTTCCCATTTCAGTTTGGGGTCATGCAATCCTACATGCTGCTTCATTAATTCGCATCAGACCTAGTGCATATCATAAATACTCCCCACTACAATTGGCATTTGGTCAAGAGCCAAATATTTCCCATCTCAGAATTTTTGGTTGTGCAGTATATGTACCCATTGCGCCACCTCAGTGCACAAAAATGGGTCCTTAATGAAGATTAGGAATTTATGTTGGGTTTGAAACACCCTCGATTATTAGATATCTTGAACCTTTAACTGGTGATGTTTTTACAGCACGTTTTGCTGATTGCCAATTTAATGAGGTTGTTTTCCCAACATTAGGAAAAGGGGAGAAAGAAGGAAAAAGGGATATTTCATGGAATGAACCATCATTATTGCATCTGGATCCTCACACAAAACAATGTGAATTATAAGTGCAAAAGATTATGCACTTACAAGCAATTGCAAATCAATTGCCAGATGCATTTACTGATACAAAAAGAGTGACTAAATCATACATACCAGCAGCTAATGCTCCTGCTCGTATTGAAATTCCAGAAATAAAACCTAAGAATAAAGACACTCATGAGTCTAAAACACGCTAGAAGCGTGGAAGACCAATTGGTTCTAAGGATAAAAATCCTCGAAAGAGAAAGGGAGTAGATAATCATATTGATAGTGAGGAAAATATCCCTGAAGAAATAGAAAATAAAGAAAGTCATGAAACATTGTCATATACTGTTGCATGTGAAATCATAAATGACAAAGATGATCCTGAACCAAAATCAGTCATGGAATGTCAAAATAGGCATGATTGGATAAAATGGAAAGATGCTATGCAGGCTGAATTGGACTCACTAAACAAATGAAATGTTTTTGGACCAATTATTCTATGCCTAAAACTGTGAAACTTGTAGGATACAAGTGGATCTTTGTACGAAAGAGAAATGAGAAAAATGAAATAATAAGGTACAAAGCTAGACTTGTAGTTCAAGGTTTTTCACAAAGGCCGGGAATTGATTATGATGAAACGTATTCTCCTGTTATGGATGCAATTACGTTCAGGTATTTGATTAGCCTAGTAGTTTCTAAGAAATTAGAAATGCATCTTATGGATGTTGTGACTGCTTATTTGTATGGATCACTTGATAGTAACATTTATATGAAAATCCCTGAAGGATTTAAAATGCTTGAAGCATTAAGTACAAAACCTAAAGAAATATATTCGATCAAGTTCCAGAGATCTTTATATGGGTTAAAATAGTCTGGGCGCATGTGGTATAATCGTTTAAGCGATTATTTGATTAATAAAGGATATGTGAGTAATATTATCTGCCCATGTGTTTTTATTAAGAAAACAATATCCGGATTTGTGATTATAGCTGTATATGTTGATGATTTGAATATCATTGGAACAGAAAATGAGATCCATGAAGCAACAGTATACTTAAAGAAAGAATTTGAAATGAAAGATCTTGAAAAAACCAAGTATTGCCTTGGTTTACAAATTGAGCAAATGCAAAATGGGATATTCGTGCATCAATCAAATTACACAGAAAAGATCTTGAAACGCTTTAATATGGATAAAGCAAATCCTTTAAGTACTCAAATGGTCGTTAGATCACTCAATATTGAGACTGATCCATTTCGACCCTATGAAGAAAATGAAGAAATTCTTGGTCCTAAATTTTCATATCTCAGTGCCATTGGAGCTCTAATGTATCTTGCTAATTGTACTAGACCTGACATTTCTTTTGTAGTCAATTTATTAGCAAGGTTCAGTTTAGCTCCAACAAAAAGGCATTGAAAAGGGGTCAAACATATACTTCGATACCTTCGAGGAAATGTTGATTTGGGTTTATTTTATTCTAACAATTCAAAACAAGAATTGATTGGTTATGCAGATGCAGGGCATTTATCTGATCCTCATAAAGTGAAATCTCAAACAGGCTATGTGTTCACAAATAATGGAACTGCAATTTCTTGGCGTTCCCAGAAACAAACGCTTGTCACTACTTCCTCAAATCATTCTAAAATTATTACAATACATGAAGCAAGTAGAGAGTGTGTGTGGCTTAGATCAATGACACATGATATTGAAAAATCTTGTGGTTTTCCAGTCAACAAAAGTCCAATAATTTTATATGAAGATAATGCAACATGCATTGCATAATTAAGGGAAGGATATATCAAAAGTGATAGAACCAAACATATACCTCCAAGATTCTTTTCATACACTCAAGAGCTAATAAAAGACAATCATATAGATATAAAGTATATTCAGTCTAGCCAAAATTCAGCTGATCTTTTCACAAAGGCACTTCCAACTATAATCTTTAGAAAGCACGTTCACAATATTGGAATGCGACATCTGCATACTATGTGAAGGAAGATTATACATATCAACTTGAGGGGGAGAAAATCATGCACTGTACTCTTTTTCCTTAAGCTAAAGTTTTTCCCACTGGGTTTTATTTAGTAAGGTTTTAATGAGGCAGTTGTAAAATATTGTTATTCAAGGGGGAGTATTATGAATGTGAATTAACAATATATTGCTTGTGAATGAACAATATATTGCTTGTGAGAGAATAGTACTCAAATAGTGAAAAGAAAATCTCTATATAAAGGGATTGAAATTCATTAATGAGTAGGTTAAGAAAAAGAAAAAGAAGAAAAAATAGATTACTCTCTAAATTTTTTCAATATTATAGTTCTCCAAATTCTCTTCAAACTCTCTCTAAATTCTCTTAAAATCATTCTACTATAAAATATTTTTCTTCTAGTTAAATACTATTAAATTCAAATTTAGTTCTATAACAAAATAAGTAATTCAATCTTTATTTCACAACAAATTAATATTTTTAGAAAGTATATATTTATATAAAAATCTCTTCAATTTATTACACCTCATAGTACAAGAAAACAAGAAATCTTAAATCGACTTCTAATGTCAATTGAATTTTGTTGTTTTCTGGCGAACCATCTTCCATATGTGGTTATATATTAAATATTTCCATAAATTTAATAAAGAAGAAGAAGAATCGATTTTTTTTTTTTGGGATCTATCTTAATTTTGATTTGATGTACTTAAACCAGAAGCAGTTAGATCTTTTCCAATGACGATGTAAAAAAACAAAAAGCAATGGCTTCTAATGAGTTCTTAATTAATTGATTAATTACTTTTTATTTTGTTTTCAATTTTATATGAGGCCGTTAGCTAAGCATGATATTAGATTAAAGATATGACTAAAAACAAGTTGCAGCAAATTCATCCATGTGTTTTGTCATTTTTGTGAAATTAGTCAACTTCTCCTACCATAGTTTTTAGATGACTTATGCCATATTTAATTCATGAATATAATAAATGTGAAATAAAATTGTAATTTTTATAGAATAAAATAGATATTTTTAAAATAATTATTTCTTAATAATTATTATTTCATATTTTGATTCATAACCTAAAATTACTATGAGATATAAGCAGATTTAAACATAAATAAATTAATACCTTTATTAATAAATTTTATTATAAATATCAAAATTAAATAGTCATATAATTTTAACATGTTTTACAAAAAAAAAAAAATCAAATAAAAATACAAACATATAAAATAAATAAATTTCATATAATTTATGGTTGTAAAACCTAAGTTTAATTACATTAAAAGAAAAATATTAAAAAAATTTGAATTAAATTATTTTTTTTAAAAAAGCAAAAATATGAACATTATAAAATCTTAGACATAAAGAGAGTAGTAAAAGTAGAAATAGTCTATCTCAAGGGTAAAGAATATATATTCTTTAGTTTTTGAAAAAATGGCTATTTTCCAAAAATTGTAGAATTGCTATTTTATAAAATTGATATTTCATGACAAAATTTGAACTAAAATAAAGAATAGTTTTCCTTATAGAAGAGCTATTTTATTATTGGTCAATTTTGCAAACTAAATATAATTTTACTATTAAAAATAAATAAATAAATTACGGATTAACTATCACAATTCACAACCATCAACCAAATGTGATAATATTTTTTTCTCATATTACTCCAAATTCAATAAATCTAATAATGGTAAAGTATATATACTAATTAATTTATTTCAATTCGAATAAAATTAAAAAAAATAATTTTTAACAATTAATTTAATATAGATCATAATTTAAAATTTCATATATCACTTAAATGAGAATAATATCACTTAATCCAACAATCGTTCGTTATTAAAAATTACTATTATTAATTTAATTATAGTCTATAGCTTGGGATATTCCAAAAATATTAGATTTTTTTTTTTTTGAATAACTAAAATATATACTATGACATCTACGTTGCATTTATCAAATCAAGATGTCCTTATGATTTAAGATAAGTTCGTACACAGTCCGTAGACCTCCTTATAAAATCTAGCTCATTCTTAATATTTTATTGTTACCAATTGGGTTTGTTGTATCATGGCGCCAACTTTAGGCCTGAATTAATAATTTGCAACTGGAATCTACAAGAAATATCTTTTGTTAATTAATTAATTTTTTTTTGGGTATTATAAGTCAACCTTAGGAAAAAGCTGTTAATTAATCTGCGATGAACAAATCAATGGATTAAATAGCTTCAATTTGATGAATTAAAATGATCTAGTGTTTAATCACCCATAATAAATATGCATTTGCCCATGTAAGCCCCTTAGTGTAATAATTAAAAAAAAAAAAAAACTCATATGAGATGGCTGGTCTTACTCGTAACTGGACATGCAAGTACAGGCAAATGTCAACTCTTGCTTGCTTGCGCAAAACCATAGCCTATATACTCTCACTTTCTGACTATTCTTGTACTTCTCCTCCTCCACAACAAACAAACAATAACCCCCCCCCCCAAAAAAAATGAAGCTAGTTTGGTCTCCAGAAATTGCTCTAAAGGCTTATATTGATACTTTTAAATCAGTAAGAGCTGACCTGAATTCTAATTCTATTACTGTATTAGTTCCTCGAAGATATATATGTTTACGATTTGACCATTAATTAAATTTTGCAGTGTAAGCATTTTAAAGAATCCGGCATACCCGAGTTCCTCTCCGCCATGGCAGCCGGTTGGAACGCTAAGCTGATTGTTGAATCGTGGTCCTATGGCAATCCAATCGCCACGAGTATTGGACTAGCAATCGCTGCTAATCATACGCACGGTAGACACGTTTGCCTAGCTCCAGATGAACGGTCGAGATTAGAATATATGAAAGCTATGCAAAGCGCTGGTTTGACGCCGAAGGTGATGGTGATGAAGGAAGCGGAGGAGGAGGAGGTGATGGCGGCGATGGTAGGGGTAGAATTCATGGTGGTGGACAGTAAACGAAGAGAATTTGTCAGGGTTTTGAGGCTGGCTAAATTAAGCAGTAAAGGTGCTGTTTTAGTTAGGAAAAGCGCTTTTCAAAGTTGCTTTTCTGGGTTTAGATGGCATGGAGTCCTTGAAAGAGGGACACGTGTCGTGAGATCCGTGCTTTTGCCGGTTGGGAATGGCTTGGATGTTGCTCATATAGGGAGCAGCAGTAGCAACGGTGGGGCAGCGAATTCGAAAATGGGTATTGGCCGTTGGATTTCGTGTGTAGATCAAAAGTCAGGTGAGGAACACGTGTTCCGTGGTTAATTTTGTTCATAGAGGTGGTGATTTGATTTTCAAGTTAAATTTTGCAATGACCACCCGTTAATTCACTCTCTGTTTGTTAAATAATAACGAAAGGTGTGAGCTTTTCAGTTCTCTTTTAGAAACCAGATGTTTGGTTCAAGGAGGCAATTGCTTGGGAAGAAAAAGATTAATTTTCACTAATTATATGCATGATATGGCAATTTTTCGTAACATGATTGAAATTTTTAATAGTATATTATCTGTAAATGATGTTAAAGATCTTGTTTACTTTTCTTTGACCATGTGCACATAAGTAGACCAATTATTTTTCGGATTTTCATAACTTGGGACATAATTTCTAGCGCTTTTAGAAAAAAAGAAATTGAGAAGAGATAAAGATCACATTTTTTAACTTATTAATTCGTCAACAAATTTATGATTAAGAGGACATGATAAAGTGCCTGATTCAATTTGAACGTATAATCAACAGTTGTTGGAAAAGAAAAATTTTAAAGCTCAACTATCAATCATAGACTAGCTAAATCCTCTTTAAAATGATTGTTAACATATGATGCGGATCTAAAATAAGTATTAGGGGGTTTTTTTGGTAAGTGCCTCAAAATACAAAGAAAATAATAAAAATAGCTTAAGTTTTTATTTATTACACGCGTATCCTACAACGATAAAATAATTATGCGAATATTCTTTTTGTCAACGCGTCTTCTTCTTCTTTTTTCAATAGTTAGAAACGAAAAAGCCAAAAAAAATATAAAAATGGAAAAACTTCACTATGTGCAATATCCCGAATTTTTAAATATTTTAATACTATATCGAGATATGAAGTGTTAATAATTTTTGGTATATAATATTGATATTTTATGAGTTTGTTATTTAATTAAAATTAATTTTTATTGTTTTATATTATTTTAAGTACTTTACGTAAAAAAATTTCGAGATTTCTATTTTCGGAAAAATTTTCACGTAAATAATTTACTATTAATTATTTTAAGTAGATTTACGCATTTGCATGAACTCATATATATTTTAAAAAGTGTTAAAATAAAGTATATATGTGTATTTATTTAAATTTAATTAGGGTTTAATTAATTACCCTAATTTTTATTATTTATTATTAGTTTAATATTATTTAATTATTTTTTTAGTGTATAAATTATTTAATATATTAAATTATGTGTGTGGTATATATTTAATATGTGTGGGGATTTATATTTGTCACGACCCAAAACAGGGGCCATGATCGGCGCTAGGGAACGAGAATTCTTTCGAATCCGAAACCCGTAGCAAGCCTAAAAATAAAAATAAACATACAATAATAATAACAATATATACTGCAGCGGAAATAAAAATCATAAATATAATAATAGCATATGCACCAACTGGATTTAAATCAAATCCTCATCATTTCATATATATAAATCTTTTAATATAAATCCAGTTCAAATATATAATACAACTTCTCTTTAAATATTTAATGACTACTGCAGTGTCTAGATAAAATAAACCCAAGACTCAGAGAAGCAGTTTACACAAAGAAGTCGGGGAGGAAGAAATCCGGCGTACAGGCCTGCTACTGAGGTCTGAAGATGATGACTCTCCTGAAAAATTAGTCAACGGAGGGGAGTCAGACCTCACTGAGTGAATTACTATAATATATATATACATGCATGCTAAATGACAATGCATACAATCAACAGTATATATCTAATATGTATATATACATGCAATACACACAAATGCAAGAAATTCATTTTTATATATTTTATTGAAAATCATCGTTTATGAAGGATCAAATAGAATCCTATGATATCGAAACCTCGAAAACAGTGTTAGACAACACTCTAGCCATACAGGCTCACTTATCCAAATATATCCACTTAATCCATTTAGACAGTAGACTGGCCCCGAGAAACTAAGTCAACCGAGCTCCAGCAGTCTGACTGCCAGTGTGATTGGCCTCGAGACACTTGGTCAACCGAGCTCCAACAATCACACCCAAATCACATCACACACATCAAATAATCATATCCAATCAATATCCACAAACTGGTTAGTAATATAGCCTAAATACTATAGGCGCACCGGTACGTACTCGGTCGTAGTGCTGCCCACTAGGTAGCACATTCTATTGATATCCTTTATTAATAAATGTAAAACATCTATTCACAAATAAATGATGCATGAATTTAAATAAAATAACAATATAAACCATATATATACTGGAAATATACCAAAAATAAACCAGGTATATTTCGAGTATATATACGTCAAATAAATCCAATCAAATTATAAATTAAGCTAGAAATATATTTAAAAACATTTTAAATATACTTTATTAACAAAACATGTATATAATTCAAAATATACAGGAAATAAACCAAAATAAACTAAAAATAAACTTAGGTAATAATTGAACTATTCATGCATAGATAATCAAAATAAAACATATTTTTTTTCTAAATCATGAACCCTAAACATATATATATAATATAGTAACTCACACTTAGTGCGCTCCACGAGATGGGTCCGACGGGCCTGATCCACTAGGCCTCGGTCTCGGTGCAACTAGGAAAACAATAAATAATAGACATCAGAATAAACCTAACAGAAATCCTAGAATTCGATCTAGAATATTAAACACAGAAATGGAATTAAGGATCGACCGGACATCACGTTTTACGAGAATTCTATTAAAAATTCGACAGAACCTCCCCTGTAAAATGAACATCTCTCTACTCAAAGAGTAGAGCTGACCCTGCAAAGAAACACACTTCAAAAAATAGGCATAACAATGCATCCACAACCCCTCGGTCGGACTCCAAACTACAATCTACCGACCAGGGTCCACAATCACAGAACAATTTCAAGAATACCAAAAATACCCTTATAACATAGAAATTCATTTTATAGGTAAAAATTACATAATTAACCTTTAAACACTGTAAAAATCGATAAAACTCATTTTATTAGAAAAACCGTATATTATATATATAATTGAAAATGATTCACGAAAAATAGTTTTAATTAATTAAAAATACTAAATAATTTCTAGAAATCATTTTTATACCTTAAATAACTATTTAAACCAATTAAATTACATTTTTAGTCAATTTTGTGTAAAATTACCAAAATACCCCTATATATATAAATATACTAAAATTACTTCAAAAATTCACCAAAAATAGTATAATTATCCAAAATTAATTTTCTCAACATATTTATCAATAATATCAATAATTAAACTCAATTAACCAATTAATTTCAATTAAAAACACATTTAACCCTAATTTTCCAAAATTACATAAACTTAAATAATTCAAAATAAATACTTAGAAATTCATAAAAATTCCAAATAAATTCTTATAATTCATTTCAACACCTATAATTATCATAAAACACAATTTCATAATTTATTTAATTAATTTCCGAAAATTAGAAAATAATATTAAAATATTCAAAAATACCCAAAAATCAAAATAATCTCCAAAAATTCACACATGTAGAATAAGCTAAGGGGAACAACATTTTTGAAGGGAGTTTTCATGAATCAAGCAATTCGAAGCTCAAAAAAATCAAAAACCCTAATATGGCCAAAATTAAAAATTCGAAACCTAAGCAAATCAAGACCAATTCAGCTCAAACCAAAGCTAGAATCACACTCACCGGAGCTCAAGGAGAAGAAAGATACCGGCGGTGTCGAAAATGGTGGCCGGAATCGTGTGATCGACGGTGGTTCGACTTTTGGGTTCTCCGGCCAAAAATGGCTTCCAGGCACCGGAATCAGCTGCTACAGGCGACGAAAGAGGCTGGGGAAGGTGGTGGCACACCGGACGGCACACCAATGGTGAGAAATCGGCAGTTACAGGCGGTGGTTGGTGATCGGACGCAATCGGGGAAGAAAGAGGAGAAATCGGGGCTAAATGGTAATTTTTCAAAAGTTTTGGTTTTTGATATATTATATGTATATATATATACTTTATACTATATATTAAAATAATATTAAATTACACACATTAAATATACACCACACACATATAATTTAATATTTTAATAATTTATACTAAATAAAAATAATTAAATAACAATAAAACTAATAAATAATTAATAAAATATTAGGGTAATATTAAACCCTAATTAAATAAATAAGTACACATAGGCTTTATTTAGTATTTTAAAAATACGTATGAGTTCATGTAAGTCCGAAAATATATTTACAATAATTAATAATAAATTATTTACGTGAAAATTTCCCCGAAAATGAAAGTCTCGGAAAAATTTTACGTAAAGCACTTAAAATAATACACAATAATTAAAATAAGTTTTAAATACATATCAACTCGTAAAAATATCGTAATATATATACAAAAATTATTAACACTGTATATCCCGGTACAATATTAAAATATTTAAAAACACGGGATATTACAATATTATTATAATATATGGTTGGGATATATATATATATATATATATATATATATATATATATATATATATTATATATATATATATATATATATATATATATATATATATATATACACTTATTTATTTAACAAAAATTACAATTTTACCACTCCTCCCTCTTCTTCTTTCTGATCATCCCCATCCACTTTTCGATAGCTGCCATGCAGTTCCCTTGCCATCGGTGTGCCTCCCGGTGAGCCACCATCGTCCTCAGCCTGTTCTGCCATCAGGAGAGCCCATTTCTGACGTCAGGAAGCTTGTTTTGGCCAAAGAAGCCAAAACTCTTCTCAACGTCGATCAAGCCGATTCCGGCCACCGTTTTCGACATCGTCAGTCTCTATTTTCTCCTTGAGCTCTGGTGAGTGTGATTCTAAGCTTTTTTTCACTTAAAATGGTCTAGAATTGTTTAGGTTTCGATTTTGCAATTTCAACCTATTAGGGTTTTTTTATTTTTTTTTTAGCTTCAATTGATTGATTCATGATAAATTCCTTCACAAATGTTGTTCCCCTTAGCTTAATCTTGATGTGTGAATTTTTGTAGAATTTTTGAAATTTATTTTGATTTTTGGGTATTTTTGAATATTTTATTATTATTTTCTAATTTTCGAAAATTAATTAATTGAATATGAAATTGTGTTTTATGATAAATATAGGTGTTGAAATTAATTATAGAAATTTATTTGGAATTTTTGTGAATTTTTATGTATTTATTTTGAATTTATTTAGTTTATGTAATTTTGGAAAAAATAGGGCTAATTGTGTTTTTAATTGAAATTAATTAGTTAGTTGAGTTTATTTATTAATATTATTGATATATATGTTGAGAAAATTAATTTTGTGCAATTATATTATTTTTGGTGAATTTTTGGAGTAATTTTAGTATATTTATATATATAGGGGTATTTTGGTAATTTTACTATAAATTGGCTAAAAATATAATTAAATTGATTTTAATAGTTATTCAAGGTATAAAAATTATTTCTACAAATTATTTAGTATTTTTAATTAATTAAAACTATTTTTCATGAATTATTTTCAAATTATATATATAATGTATGATTTTTCTAAATAAATGAGTTTTATCGATTTTTAATGTGTTTTAGGGTTAATTATGTAATTTCTACTTATAAAATTTATTTTTAGTATACAAGGGTATTTTCGGTATTTTGTGAATATTCAGTGAATTGTGGACCTCGGTCGGTGATTTGTAGTTTGGAGTCCGACCGAGGGATTTTGGTTGTGTTTTGTGTTTATTTTCGAAGTGTATTTCTTTGCAAGGCCGGCTCTACTCTTTGAGTAGAGAGATGTCTGTTTTACATGGGAGGTTCTGTCGGATTTTCGGTGGAATTCTCGTAAAATGTGATGTCCGGTCGAATTCTGATTTTTAATTCTGTGTCTAATATTCTAGATCGAGTTTCTAAGATTTTCTGTTAGATTTATTCTGATGTCTGTTGTTATTGTTTATTTAGTTGCGCTGAGACCGAGGCCTAGTGGACCAGGCCCATCGGACCCATCTCGAGGAGCGCACTAATTGTGAGTTACTATTTTATATATATATGCTTTAGGATGCATGATTTTAGAAATATATGTTTTATTTTGATTAAATATGCATAATGATTTAATTAGTACTTAAGTTTATTTTTAGGGTATTTTTGGTTTATTTTAAATTATATGCATGTTTTATTAATGAATTATATTAAAATGTTTTTAAGTATATTTCTAGTTTATTTTGTAATTTAATTAGATTTAGTTGACGTATATATACTCGAAATATACCTGGTTTACTTTTGGTATATTTTTAGTATATATATGGTTTATGTTGCTATTTTATTCAATTCATGCATCATTTACTTTTATGAATGTATGCTTTATATTTTAATGAAGGATATCAATAGAACGTGCTACCTAATGGGCAGCACTAGGACCGAGTACGTACCGGTATGCTTATAGCATTTAGGCTATATTACTAACCATTTGTGGATATCGATTGGATATGATTATTTGATGTGTGATGTGATTTGGGAGTGTGATTGCTGGAGCTCGATTGACCAAGTGTCTCGGGGCCAATCACACTGACAGTCAGATTGCTGGAGCTCAGTTGACTTAGAGTCTCGGGGCTAGTCTACTGTCTAAATGGAATAAGTGAGCCTGTGTGGCTAAAGTGTTGTCTAGCACTATTTTGAGGTTGCGATGTTCTAGGGTTCTATTTGATCCTTCATAAACTGTGATTTTCAATAAAAATATATTAAATGATTTTTATTGCATTTGTGTGTAATTGCTTGTATACATACATATTATATATACTTTTGACTGTGTGCATTGGCATTTAGTATGCATGTATATATATTATAGTAATTCACTCAGTGATGTCTGACTCTTCTCCATTGACTATTTTTCAGGAGAGTCATCTTCCTCAGACCTCAGTAGCAGGCCTGTACGCTGGATTTCTTCCGCTCCGGCTTCTCTATGTAAACTGCTTATCTGAGTTTTATTTTATAATCTAGACACTGCAGTAGTTATGGTCAACTGTGAGATTGTTATATTATATTTGTATGAGTTATGTATTTTAAGAATTTGAACTGGATTTGTATTAAAAGAGTTTATTTATATATGAGATGAGGATTTGATTTAAATCCCGTGGTGGATTATTATTTTGACATTTATGATTTATTCCGCTGCATAGTATTTTACTTAATTGTGTTGTTATTATTACTATTGCATGTTTTATTTTATTTTTAGGCTTGCTACGGGTTCCGGATTCGAAAGAATTCCAGTTTTCTAGCGCCGGTCATGGCCCTTGTTTTGGGTCGTGACACTATGAAAGCTTCATATTGCAATTTTGCTCCTTTTTCAATTGATTTATACAACTTTTTTTCTTTAGTTGAAAGGATCCATATCAAGAACTAGATGTAATAATCTGATATTTTAATAATATAAAATTATTTTGAGATATGCAGTGTTAATAAAATTTTTAAATTTTATTTATATATTATCACTATTAGTGCATATTATTTATTTATTTTATTCTAAAAGTTTTATTTATGTAAAATATTTATTTTAGAAGTTTTATTAATTAAAAATATTAAAGTTATTATTAATACGATTGTCATTATTATTATTATTATTAGTAGTATTATTGTTTTTATTGTTATTTTTATTGCTAATATTATTGTTGTAGTATTACTATTATTATTGTTATTATTATGATTATTGTTATTGTTATTTTAATAGGGTTAATATTATTATTATTATTATTCTTGTTGTTGTTATTATTATATTATGTGTTGTTGTGTTTATATATATATATATATATATCACGACCCAAACCAGGAAGTTATGACCGGTATTAGGAAACGGGAATTCTTTCAAATCCGAAACTTATAGCAAGCTTTAAAAATAAAATACGCATGCAATAATAAATAAAGATACATCAAAATTAAAACTTGAATCAATATAAAATAAATATTCAAATGTCTTTTCATAAAAATAAAAATATATTCATACAATATTCATATATAGGTCTCTTACTAACATTACACTCTATTGATTCAATACACTACTACTGTAGTTTTCTAGAATACAACAAAAGTTCAGATAAATAAATTACATAATATAGCCAAGGCTGAAGAAGTCCAGTGTAGAGGTATACTACTGAGGTCTGACGACGAGGAATCTTCTGAAAAAAAATATTGAAGGGAATCAGATCTCACTGAGTGAATTATTATAATATATATACATGCAATCTAAATCACATACAGCGAGACATCAGTATATATATATACACGCATTTCACACAGATGTCAAACTCTGCTTTTATATATATAACAAATGCAGAAAATATTTATTTAAATGAATGATCAAATACAACCCTAACATTCGCAACCACAATTAATATATCATACTAGCCACACAAACTCACTTAATTCCAAAGTAATTCTCTTATCCCATTTTAGACAGTAAACTAGCCTTGAGACACTAAGTTAACCGAGCTCTTGCAGTCTCACTGTCAGTGTAATTGGCCTTAAGACACTGGGTCAACCGAACTCCTGCAATCACACTACTCAATCACATCAATTCTCAATAACTGATCAATCAAATGTCACCTCAAGTGATTTTATAATTCAATCCTAAAATCTATCGCACCGGTACATACACTGTCCTAGTGCAGCCCTGTTAAGACCCGATATTTTTATATTATATCGAGATATGTAGTATTAATAAATTTTAAATATATATTTGATTATTTAATTATTTTGTGAATAATTAACGTTATTTTATGTTTATTTAAAGTTTTCTACGTAAAAATTATTCTGAAACTCATTATTTTGGAAAATAATATTTTATTGTTTAATGTTATTTTATTTTACTAATTTATATTGTTAGATGCGTTATCATTATTGTACATATATATATATATATATATTGTAATATCCCGAGTTTTTAAATAATTTTAAACTGCATTGGGATATGCAGTGTTAATAATTTTAATATGTATTTCTGGTTATTTAATTAGTTTGTTATTTATTAAAGTTATTTTAATTATTTTAAGTTTCTTACGAAAAATTTTTCCGAGAATTATATTTTTGAAAAAATTAAAACCTAAATAAATAATTATTAATTATATTGGTTGGTTTTATGAATTTGCATGAGTCCATGCACGATTTTAATTGTCATATTAAAATATATACACATTTAATAAATTAGGGTTTTTTTTTAATTAAACCTATATTATATAGTTTTGACAAATTAATGTGTGTTATATATATGTATATGTATATAGATATTATTATTTATATATGTGGTGTATATTATTTTGAATATAATATTCATATATTATAATAATAATATAAGTTAAGTTATATATATATATATATAAACAAAAAAATAAAAGTTTAGTTTACTTACGATATGTGCCACTCTCCTTCCCCAAAGTTCCCGACGCCCTTCCTCCCCTATCCACCGTTGCAAATTCCATTCTCACACCGGCAGAGTTCCTCCCAACCAACCACCACCCTCCCAAGCTTCCTCTGCTGCCCTCTCTTCCCTTTTCCGGTGAGTTTTGGCCGTGATAAGCCAAAGAACCTGAAACTTGAAGCTAGCTCTGATCACTGTGATTTTGACCATCGTTTTGAATGCCACCAGTCTCTATCTTCTCCTTGAGCTCCAGTGAGTTCATTTCCAAGCTTGGTTTCATGTGAATTGGTCTAGATTTTCCTTGGTTTTCAATTTTCATTTTCGGTCTATATGAGTTCTTGATTTTTTGAACTTCGATTCTAATTAGTCAAGCTTACTTCCTTCACAAAGATTGATCCTCTTAGATTAATCTACATCTTGTAATTTTTTTAGAATTTTTGGGAATTATTTTGAGTTTTGTGAATTTTTTATTATTTTATTTATATTTTCTAATTTTTTCAAATTAATTAAATAAATTATGAAATTGTGATTTATGGTGTTTATAGGTGTTAAAATGAATTTTAGAAGTTTATTTGTAATTTTTGTGATTTTTGTATAATTATTATGAATTTATTTAGTTTAGGTGATTTTTAGAAAATGAGGTTAATTAAGTATTTTGTTAAAATTAATGGGTTAATTGAGTATAATTATTGATTTTATTGAATTATAAATTGAGAAATTAATTTTTGAGTAATTATATTATTTTTAGTGAATTTTTGTATAATTATAATGTATTATGTGAAATTATATATAACTAGGGCTATTTTGGTAATTTGGTACTAAATTGGTTGAAAATTTAGTTAAATTGGTTTTAATAGTTATTTGAGGTATAAAAATGATTTTTACAAATTATTTAGCATTTTTAACTAATTAAAATTATTTTTCAAAAATTATTTTCAAATTATATATAATATACTATTTTTGTAAATAAATGAGTTTTTAATGATTTTTAATGTGTTTTAGGGCTAATTATGTAATTTGGAATTATAAAATGAATTTCGGTTAATATTTGTGAATTTATTGAGAATTATGGATTTTTAATAATATTTTATTAAAATTAGGGTTTTATTGTAATTATCGGTAAAATAATTATTTTCAATGTTTAAATACCTAAATTTGCTATTTTTTTGATTTCTAAAGGGTATTTTTGGATTTTAAATGTGTTCTGTGTTTATCTCGTGAATTGTGAACCTCAGTCGGTAGAATTGTAGTTTGGGAGTTCGACCGAGGGGTTGTGAGACTATGTATTTTCGAAGTGTGTTTTCTTACAGGACCGGCTCTACTTTCTGAGTAGAGAGATGTCCATTTTATAGGGGAGTTTCTGTAAAATTTTTGATAGAATTCTCATAAAACGTGACATCTGGTCAAATCCTTATTCATATTATGTATTTATATAAAATGATTTTGCTGCATCTGTGTGTTTTTGCCTGTATATATATTTATTATATATACTATTGAATGTGTGCATTTGTCATTTAGTTATGCATGTATATATATTATAACAATTCACTCAGTGAGGTCTGACTCCCCTCCGTTGACTATTTTTCAAGAGAGTCTTCGTCTTCAGACCTCAGTAGCAAACCCTTACACCGAATTTCTTCTGCCCTGGCTTTACTATGTAAACTGCTTACTTAATTTTATATTGTATTCTAGAAACTACAGTAGTTGTTTTATTGAATAACATGTACTATATATGTTTGAGATTTGTATTTTAAAGAATTGAAACAAGAATTTGTATTAAAAGATATTATATATATGAGATGAGTTTGTTTCATCTAATGAGATGGTGGATTATTATTATTACATATGAGATTTTAATTTTCATTGCAAGATATTTTATTTATATTATTATTAGTGCATGCTTTTATTTTATTTTTAAGGCTTGCTACGGGTTTCGAATTTGAAAGAATTCTCATTCCCTAGTGCCGGTCATGACCCCCTATTTTGGGTCGTGACAAAGTTAGTATCAGAGCAGAGTTTTGTGTCAGGGCTTTAGTTGTGTGAGTTATGGCCCTAGTTTTTAGTGTTTTATTTTTTTTTGAAACTACTGTAGTGAATTAGGTTCGAGTATGTCTTGATACGTATTCCTTGATTTAGTTTTCTGCGTTATCCTCCATTGTCTGTTTTGTCTGAATCCTTCTGTTTGTCTTTTCAGAATGAGGAGGCGAGCGCGTGTCGCTCCACTGGTTGTTGAGGCCGAGGATGATGAGTCCTTTCAGGATGAGGTTTTACCTCATGA
Source organism: Mallotus nudiflorus (assembly GCA_947683625.1). Lineage (NCBI taxonomy): Eukaryota > Viridiplantae > Streptophyta > Magnoliopsida > Malpighiales > Euphorbiaceae > Mallotus > Mallotus nudiflorus. The sequence continues at coordinate 143,518 of CANTUR010001402.1, read as the reverse complement.
GCTGCCAATTAGACGCAAAGGTCGTGGCAGAGGTAGACCTTAAGGAGCGGCAGGTCATCGTAGACAAATAGAGATGCAGGATGAGGAGCCTGTAGAGCCAGAGTATGAGGATGTTCCTGTACCTCCGGTAGTTCAGCTTGCCTATCAGCAGGGTATGTTTGACCCTGAGGCAGCTCTGTTCTATGCCAGAGTTGGCAGGATTGCTTTCGATAGGATGTCTGATCCATTGGATTTTCTGCATGCAATCGAGACTAGGACTCAGACTGCTCACACCGAGTACTAGCGGATCATGATCGTCGAGCTTTCTGTCGAGGGACCAGCCTTGGATTGGTTCATTCAGATGATCCAGCCTTATATGATGATGATGACCTAGGCTCAGTTCAGAGAGTGATTCATGAGGAGATGTTGCCCAGAGCCGCTTCACATGAGTTATCAACTTAGGTTGATTAGTATTTCTCGGGGTGATAGATCAGTTGAGGAGTATACCCAAGAGTTCCTCCGGCTTGGTAGATATGTAGAGGATTTGATGCGAGACCAATACTTCGTAGTCACCACCTATGTCACTGGATTGGGTTTTGCATTTGTTGGTATGCCTACAATGGGCCTTACTCTAGAGCCGGTGATTGAGTTGGCTAAGGAGATTGAGTTGAAGCTAGTCAGGCAGGGAGCTATGCCTGATTATTACCAGTTGGGTGTATAGTTAGGTGGATTCTAGACTACTCCGTACTTGAGTTTTCAGATTGGTATGAGTAGTCAGCAGAGAGGTCCAGCTCAGCAGATTCAGAGACAGTAACAGCGAGTACATCGAAGCAGTAGATATGGCCTTGGAGGTCAATGTAGATCATTTAGACTTGGTTCAAGTGCTTCGAGTAGCAACAGTGGTCGTAGTTCTGGATCAATTACTAGTGTTTGTTAGACCTGCGGCAGAGTCCATCAGGTACCATGTTATATGACACTGCTGATATGCTTCAGATGTGGGCAGATAGGATATTATGCTAGATTGTGTCCTTATTCTGGGTATCAGTAGCTGCAGATTCTGTGATTTCCTTAGCAATCGATTGCTAGTGCTGCACCCGTTCCTTTTCAGTTGCCTTTAGCCCAGCATCAGAGTTCTACTCAGCTTGTTCCCCAGCAGGGTTATGGTAGAGGTACTAGAGGAGGTGCCAGAGGTGTGGCCAGGCTTCTACCAGCCAGTAGGGAGGTCGAGGACATGCCAAAGTCTTCCATCTCACTCAGCAGGATGCTCCGGCATCTAATGCAGTCGTGGCAGGTATTGTTTCTATCTGTTACCTGGATACATGGTTCTATTTGATCCGGGTGCCACACATTCATTCGTTTCTCCTATTTTTGCTTCTAAGTTTTATTGGCAAGCTTCGAGGATGGCTTTTCCTTTGTCTGTCGCTACTCCTCTAAGTGACTCTTTGGACATCGATATTGTTATTGGAGGTAGAGAATTATCCGCTGATTTGATCCTGTTGAATGTGATGGAGTTTGATGTTATTCTGGGCATGGATTGATTATCTCAGCACTATGCCATTATGGATTATCAGAGTAAATAGGTGACTTTCAGAATTCCTGGTGAAGAAGAATTTAAGTTTGTGGGTGATAGGAGTTCAACACCTCAGAATCTCATTTCTGCTATTACGGCTAAGAAGTTATTGAGGAAAGGTTGTCAGGGATATTTGGCATTGGTCAAGGATACTTCAGTGGAGAAGTTATCAATCACAGATGTTCCTGTTGCCTGTCACCTCACAGAGAGATTGAGTTCTATATAGATGTGATTCCAGGCACTACCCCTATATCTATGGCACCCTACAGAATGGCTCCTACAGAGTTGAAAGAGTTGAAGGAGCAATTGCAAGAGTTGTTGGATAAGGGTTTCATTAGACCCAGTGTTTCTCCTTGGGGTGCACCAGTCCTATTTGTGAAGAAGAAGGATGGTACCCTGAGACTATGCATTGACTATAGAGAGCTGAACAAGATGACAGTGAAGAACAAATATCCTCTCTCGAGAATAGATGGCTTGTTTGATCAGCTATAAGGTGCACAGTTCTTTTCTACGATTGATCTGAGGTCGAGTTATCATTAGCTGCGGATCAGTGAAGTCGATGTTCCTAAAACGACATTCCGCACTCAATATGGACATTATGAGTTTTTGGTGATGTTTTTTGGCTTGACTAACGCACCAGTAGCTTTTATGGACTTGATGAATAGGGTATTCAGACCGTATGTGGCTCAGTTTGTGGTAGTCTTTATCAATGATATTCTGGTGTATTCGAGGAGTATGGAGGAGCATGTATATTAATTGAGGACTGTACTGCTGTCACGACCCAAAACAGGGGCCATGACCGGCGCTAGGGAACGAGAATTCTTTCGAATCTGGAACCCGTAGCAAGCCTAAAAATAAAATAAAGCATGCCATAATAACAGTAACAGTATAATATGCAGCGGAAAATAAAAATTATAATATCATAATATCATCCATATCAACTGGATTTAATACAAAACTCATCTCATCACATATATATAATCTTTAATACAAATCCAGTTTCAATGTAGTACATCTCTTTAAAATAAAATAAATGAAATCCAATACTTTAATTCACAACTATTGTAGTGTCTAGATAAAATAAATTAGACTCAAGTAGACAATTTACATAAAGAAGCCGGGGCGGAAGAAATCCGGCGTATCGACCTGCTACTGAGGTCTGAAGAAGTTGACTCTCCTAAAAAATAGTCAACGGAGGGGAGTCAGACCTCACTGAGTGAATTACTATAATATATATACATACACACTAAGTGATAATGCATACAGTCAACAGTATATATATAATATGTATATATACAGGCAAATTCATACAGATGCAGAAAAATCATTTTTATATATTTTACTGAAAAAATCCCAGTTTATAAAGGATCACATAGAACCCTAGAATATCGCAACCTCAGAAAATAGTGTTAAACAACACTCAAGCCATGCAGGCTCACTTAATCCAAATATATCCACTTAATCCATTTGGACAGTAGACTGGCCCCGAGACACTAAGTCAACCGAGCTCCAGCAGTCTGACTGCCAGTGTGATTGGCCCCGAGACACTGGTCAACCGAGCTCCAGCAATCACACCCACAAACCACATCTCACATATCAATAATCATATCAAATCAATATCCACAAATAAGTTAGTAATATAGCCTAAATACTATAGGCGTACCGGTACGTACTCGGTCCTAGTGCTGCCCCACTAGGTACCCACGTTTTATTGATATCCTTCATCATTAATAATGTAAAACATTCATTCACAATTAAATGATGCATGAATTTAAATAAAACAACAATATAATCCATATATATACCGAAAATATACCAAAAGTAAACCAGGTATATTTCGAGTATATATATCAAATACATTCAATCAAATTATAAATTAAGCTGGAAATATATTTAAAAACATTTTAAATATATTTTATTTACAAAACATGCATACAATTTAATATATACCAAAAATAAATCGAAAATATACTTAATATAAACTTAAGAAATAATCAAATTATTTATGCATATTTAATCAACATAAAACATGCATTTCTAAATCATGCATCCTAAGCATATATATATAGTATAGTAACTCACCTAATGCGCTCCACGAGACAGGTCAGACGGGCCTGGTCCACTAGCCCTCGGTCTCGGCGCAACTAAACAAGCAATAAATAATCGACATCAGAATAAACCTAACAGAAATCCTAGAATTCAATCTAGAGTATTTAAATATGGAAACAGAATTAGGGTTCGATTGGATATCACGTTTTACGAGAATTTTACCGAAAATCCGGCAGAACCTCCCCTATAAAACGGACATCTCTCTACTCAAAAGAGTAGAGCCGACCCTGCAAAGAAACACACTTCGAAATACAAGCTCAACAAAAATCCACAACCCCTCGGTTGGACTCCAGACTATAATCTGTCGACCGGGGTCCACAAACACAAAATAATTCCAGATATAATAAAAATATCCTCACAACATAGTAATACATCTCATAGGTAAAAATTACATAATTAACCTTGAAACACTATAAAAACCGATTAAAACTCATTTTATTAGAAAAACCGTATATTATATATATAATTGAAAATAATTCACGAAAAATAGTTTTAATTAGTTAAAAATACCAAATATTTTGTAGAAATCATTTTTATACCTTAAATAACTAATAAAACCAATTAAATTACATTTTTAGACAATTTAGGATAAAATTACCAAAATACCCCTATATATATAAATATACTTAAATTACTTCAAAAATTCACCAAAAATCATACAATTATCCAAAATTAATTTTCTCAACATATTTATCAATAATATTAATAATTAAACTCAATTCACCAATTAAATTCAATTTAAAACACATTTAACCTAATTTTTCCAAAATTCCATAAACTTCAATAATTCAAAATAAATACTTAGAAATTCATAAAAATTCCAAATAAATTCCTATAATTCATTTCAACACCTAATTTAACCATAAACTCAAATTTCATAATTTAAAATAATTAATTTCCGAAAATTAGAAAATAATATTAAAATATTCAAAAATACCCAAAAATCCAAAAAATCTCCAAAAATTCTAAAAAAATTCACACATGTAGATTAAGCTACTAGGAACAACATTTGTGAAGGAAGTTTTCATGAATCAATTAATTCGAAGCTCAAAAAATTGAAAAACCCTAATAGGCCGAAATTGACAAAATCGAAACCTAAGCAATTCTAGACCATTTTAGCTCAAACCAAAGTTAGAATCACACTCAAAGGAGCTCAAGGAGAAGAAAGAGACCAGCGGTGTTGAAAACTGTGGCCGGAATCGGCATGATCGACGGTGGATCGATTTTCAGCTTCTCCAGCCAAAATCGATCTCCAGACGCCGGAAACGGCCTCCTCAGGCGGCGAAATTGGTCGGGGAAGATGGTGGCACACCGGACGGCACACCCACGGTGAAGAAACGGCACGGCAGCGACCGGAAATGGAGAAGGGAAGAATCGGGGAAGAAAGGGATGATCGGGGGCAAAATGGTAATTTTCCAAACTTTTGATTTTTGACAAATATATGTATATATATATACTTTATACTATATATTAAAATAATATTAAATTACACACATCAAATATACACCACACACATAAACTATTAATATTTTAATACTTTATACTAAATAAAATTAATTAAATAACAATAAAACAAATAAATACTTAATAAAATATTAGGGTAATAATAAACCCTAATTAAATAATTATACACACACAGGCTTTATTTAATAATTTAAAATATGTATGAGTTCATGCAAGTCCGTAAATACATTTAAAATAATTAATAATACATTGTTTACGTGAAAATTTCCCCGAAAATGCAAGTCCCGGGAAAATTTTACGTAAAACACTGAAAATAATACACAGTAATTAAAATAGGTTTTAAATACATATTAACTCGTAAAAATATCATACAAAATACAGAAGTTATTAACACTGCATATCCCGGTACAGTGTAAAAATATTTTTAAAAACACGGATATTAAAGTCTTCCCCCCTTACAAGAATTCGTCCCCGAATTTCAGAAAACAAGATCAAGAAGGAAAGAGATACGGGTAAGAAGCTCGCATCTCAGCTTCAGTCTCCCACGTATGCTCTTCAACTCTGTCGCTACGCCATAGAACCTTGACCATCGGAATCTGCTTCGATCTCAACTGTCGAACTTGATAATCAACGATCGCCACAGGTTCTTCCACAAACGTCAAATCTTCACTCACTTCCACACTGTCAGGCTGCAACACGTATGAAGGATCTGAGATATACTTCCTCAACATCAAGATATGAAATACTGGATGCACCTGTGACATACTCGGAGGCAAATCCAACCGATATGCAACAGTGCCAACTCTCTCCAGAATCTCAAACGGTCCAATATATCTCGGTGCTAACTTACCCTTCCTGCCAAATCTCATCACACCCTTCATCGGAGATACTTTCAGAAAAACGAAATCTCCAACCTGAAACTCCACATCTCTGCGCCTAGGATCCGCATAACTCTTCTGTCTGCTAACTGCGGTCTCTAATCTGCGCTTGATCACGATGACTTTCTTTGCAGCATCCTGAACCATCTTTGGTCCAGTCAAAGCTCTCTTACCAATCTCATCCCAACTCAACGGGGATCTACACTTCCTTCCATACAACGCCTCGTATGGTGCCATGCCAATACTGCTATGGTAGCTATTATTATATGCAAACTCAACAAGCGGCAAATGATCATCCCAGCTACCTCCTAAATCCAGGACACACATCCTCAACATATCTTCCAGTGTCTGGATCGTCCTCTCAGACTGACCATCTGTCTGAGGATGAAAAGCAGTACTAAAATCCAACCTAGTGCCCATTGCTTCCTGCAACTTCTGCCAAAAACGAGAAGTAAACACCGAACCTCTATCTGACACAATGGACACAGGTACTCCATGAAGGCACACAATATGCTTCACATATAACTTCGCCAATCTAGCAACTGAATATGTGGCTTTCACAGGCAAGAAATGTGCAGACTTTGTCAATCTGTCTACGATCACCCAGATGGAATCGTATCCATCCTTCGAACGAGGTAAACCGACCACAAAATCCATAGCTATCCTTTCCCACTTCCACTTGGGAATAGGAAGAGGCTGAAGCTTCCAGAAGGCTTCTGATGTTCGGCTTTCACTTGCTGACACGTCAAGCACTTAGCAACATAATCAGCAACATCCTTCTTCAATCCATCCCACCAGTATAGATCTCTGATACTGTGGTACATCTTAGTAACACCTGGATGAACGCTGTAGGCTGTAGAATGTGCTTCCTCTAAAATCTCCTCTCTCAAGTCATCCTCATCTGGAACACACAATCTACCACTGATCCACAACACACCATCATCATTGAGTGTGAAATCAGTGAACTTCCTTGCTCTGACATTCTCTGCAAGCTCTTCTAGAATAGGATCTCGGCTCTGAGCTGCTTTAATCCTATCCCTCAGTACAGATCGTACTTTAAATTGAGCTAACAGTCCACCTGATCTACTAATCTTCATCATCAGACCTTGATCCACCGTCAGATGCAATTCTTGGATCAATGGTCTCCTCTCAACACCGATGTGAGCAAGACTACCTGAGGACTTCCTACTCAAGGCATCTGCTACCACATTAGCTTTACCCGGATGGTAAAGAATCTCGCAATCATAATCCTTCAACAATTCCAACCATTTTCTCTGCCTCAAATTCAGATCTCGCTGCTGAAAAATGTACTTAAGGCTCTTGTGATCAGTAAATATCTCACAAGTCACCCCGTACAAATAATGTCTCCAAATCTTCAAAGCAAAGATCACTGCAGCCATCTCAAGATCATGTGTAGGATAGTTCTGCTCATGCTTCTTCAACTGCCTCGAAGCATAGGCTATCACCCTTCCATTCTGCATCAACACACAACCAAGACCAATTCTAGAAGCATCACAGTAAACTGTGAACTTATCCACATTATTAGGCAAAGCTAATATTGGCGCTGTGGTCAACTTCTCCTTCAATAACTGAAAAACTATTCTCACAAGCTTCTGACCACTCGAATCTAACATTCTTCTGAGTCAAGCGAGTCATAGGGGCTGCAATTCGGGAAAAATCCTGCACAAACCGCCTATAATACCCGGCTAAACCCAGAAAACTCTGAATCTCCGTGACAGAAGTAGGTCTAGGCCATTCAGATACTGCTTCAACCTTCTGTGGATCAACCTGAATACCTTCTTTAGACACTACGTGTCCAAGAAAAGAAACACTCTCCATCCAGAAATCACACTTCGAGAATTTAGCATAAAGCTGATGATCCCTCAGTGTCTGTAGTACAATCCTCAAGTGATATACGTGCTCTTCCATACTCCTCGAATATACCAGTATATCATCAATGAAGACTACTACAAACTGATCCACATACAGTCTGAATACTCGGTTCATCAGGTCCATAAAAGCTGCTGGTGCATTAGTCAAACCAAAAGACATCACCAGAAACTCATAATGACCATAACGAGTGCGAAACGCTGTCTTCGGAATATCAGGTTCACTAATCCGCAGCTGATGATAACCCGACCTCAAGTCGACCTTAGAAAAGAACTGTGCACCCTGTAGCTGATCAAACAAATCATCTATCCTCGGAGAGGATACTTGTTCTTCACTGTCACCTTATTCAACTCTCTGTAGTCAATGCACAGTCTCAGGGTACCATCCTTTTTCTTCACAAACAGGACTGGTGCACCCCAAGGAGAAACACTAGGTCTGATAAACCCTTATCCAACAACTCTTGCAACTGCTCTCCTTCAACTCTCTCAACTCTGCAGGACCCATACGATAGGGTGGCATAGATATAAAAGTAGTACCTGGAACCACATCTATACAGAACTCAATCTCTCTGTGAGGTGGTAAACCTGGCAACTCCTCGGGAAAAACATCAGGAAACTCACAAGCAACCGGAACATCTGTGAGTGACAACTTCTCCACTAACGTATCCCTGACCAATGCCAAAAACCCCTGACAACCTTTCCTCAACAACTTCCTAGCTGAAATAACAGAAATAAGATTCTGAGGTGCTGAACTCCTATCACCAACAAACTTAAAATCTTCTTCACCAGGAATTCTGAAAGTCACCTCTTTATTCCTGTAATCTACCACGGCATAGTGCTGAGATAACCAATCCATTCCCAAAATAACATCAAACTCCATCACATCCAACAATATCAAATCAGCGGGTAATTCTCTATCTCCCATGAGAACTGGACAACCAGAAAGAACAATATCGGCGTCCAAGGAATCGCTTAGAGGAGTGGCAACAGACAAAGGAAAAGCCATCCTTGAAGCTTGCCAACAAGATTTAGAAGCAAAAATGGGAGAAACAAACGAATGCGTGGCACCCGGATCAAACAAAACCTAAGCATCCAGGTAACAAATAGAAATAATACCTGCCACGACTGCATTAGATGCCTGAGCATCCTGCTGAGTCAGATGGAAGACTCTGGCCTGACCTCGACCTCCCTGCTGACTGGTAGAAGCCTGGCCAACACCTCTGGCACCTCCTTTAGTACCTCTACCATAACTCTGCTGTGGAACAAACTGAGTGGAACTCTGATGCTGGGCTGGTGGTAACTGAAATGGCACGGGTGCTGCACTAGCAATCGACTGCTGTGGGAATCGCGGAATCTGCTGCTGCTGATACCCAGAATAAGGACACAATTTGGCAAAATGTCATGTCTGCCCGCATCTGAAACATGTCAGTGGTGTCAGATAACACGGTCCCTGATGGACTCTACCACAAGTCTGACAAACACTGGCCGCTGATCCAGAACTACGACCACTGCTACTGCTCGAAGTACCTGACCCAAATTTGAATGATCTACGCTGACCTCCATGGCCATGTCTACTGCTCCGATGCACTCACTGCTGCTGTCTCTGACTCTGCTAAGTCGAACCTCGCTGCTGACTACTCGAACCAACATGAAAACTTGAATATGGAGTAGCCTGCAATCCACTCGACTGAACTCCCAACTGATAATAATCAGGCATCGCTCCCTGCCTAACTAATCTCAGCTCGATCTCCTTAGCTAGCTCGATCACAGACTCCAGAGTAAGACCTGCTGTAGGCATACCAGCAAAAGCTGAACCCAAACCAGTAACATATATAGTAATTGCGAAATACTGATCCCGCATCAGATCCTCAGCATATCTACCCAGACGAAGAAACTCTCGGGTATACTCCTCTACAGATCAATCTCCACGAGAAATACTGGTCAATCGAAGACGATAACTCAAACGAAGAGGCTCTGGACAAAATCTCCTCTATGAACCGCTCTCGAAACTGAGCCCAGGTCATCGTCATCATATAGGGCTGGATCATCTGAATGAACCAATCTAGAGCTGGTCCTCAACAGACAACTCGACGATCATGATCCGCTGGTACTCGGTATGAGCAGTCCGAGTCCTAGTCTCAATCGCATGCAGAAAATCTAAAGGATCAGAAGTCCCATCAAAAGCAATCCTGCCAACTCGGGCATAGAACAAAGCTGCCTCAGGGTCAGACATACCCTGCTGATAGCAGGCTGAACAGGCTGAACAACTGGAGGAACAGGAACATCAAACTCAGGCTCAACAGGCTCCTCGTCCTGTAACTCTCTCTGCCTACGGTGACCTGTCGCTCCTCGAGGTCTACCTCTGCCACGACCTCTACGTCTAACTGGCTGCTCAGGAGGTAAAACCTCATCCTGAAAAGACTCATCATCCTCGGCCTCAATGACCGGTGGAGCGACACGCGCTCGCCTCCTCATTCTAAAAAGACAAACGGAAAGATTCAAACAAAACAGACAACGGGAGAATAACGCTGAAAACTACAGCAAAGAATACTTATCAAGACATACTCGAACCTAATACACTGCAGTAGTCCAACAGAAAACACAACTTTAAAACTAGGGCCACAACTCACATAACTAAGCCCTGACACAGAACTCCGCTCTGATACCAACTTTGTCATGACCCAAAATAGGGGCCATGACCGGCGCTAGGGAACGGGAATTCTTTCGAATCCGGAACCCGTAGCAAGCCTAAAAATAAAATAAAGCATGCCATAATAACAGTAACAATATAATATGCAGCGGAAAATAAAAATTATAATATCATAATATCATCCATATCAACTGGATTTAATTCAAAACTCATCTCATCACATATATATAATCTTTAATACAAATCCAGTTTCAATGTAGTACATCTCTTTAAAATAAAATACATGAAATCCAATACTTTAATTCACAACTACTGCAGTGTCTAGATAAAATAAATAAGACTCAAGTAGACAATTTACATAAAGAAGCCGGGGTGGAAGAAATTCGGCGTATCGACCTACTACTGAGGTCTGAAGAAGTTGACTCTCCTAAAAAATAGTCAATGGAGGGGGAGTCAGACCTCACTGATATATATACATACACACTAAGTGATAATGCTTACAGTCAACAGTATATATATAATATGTATATATATAGGCAAATTCATACAGATGCAGAAAAATCATTTTTATATATTTTACTGAAAAATCCCAGTTTATGAAGGATCACATAGAACCCTAGAATATCGCAACCTCAGAAAATAGTGTTAAACAACACTCAAGCCATACAGGCTCACTTAATCCAAATATATCCACTTAATCCATTTGGACAGTAGACTGGCCCCGAGACACTAAGTCAACCGAGCTCCAGCAGTCTGACTGCCAGTGTGATTGGCCCCGAGACACTTGGTCAACCGAGCTCCAGCAATCACACCCACAAACCACATCTCACATATCAATAATCATATCAAATCAATATCCACAAATAAGTTAGTAATATAGCCTAAATACTATAGGCGTACCGGTACGTACTCGGTCCTAGTGCTGCCCACTAGGTAGCACGTTCTATTGATATCCTTCATCATTAATAATGTAAAACATTCATTCACAATTAAATGATGCATGAATTTAAATAAAACAACAATATAATCCATATATATACCGAAAATATACCAAAAGTAAACCAGGTATATTTCGAGTATATATATATCAAATACATTCAATCAAATTATAAATTAAGCTGGAAATATATTTAAAAATATTTTAAATATATTTTATTTACAAAACATGCATACAATTTAATATATACCAAAATAAACCGAAAATATACTTAATATAAACTTAAGAAATAATCAAATTATTTATGCATATTTAATCAACATAAAACATGCATTTCTAAATCATGCATCCTAAGCATATATATATAGTATAGTAACTCACTTAATGCGCTCCACGAGACAGGTCAGACGGGCCTGGTCCACTAGCCCTCGGTCTCGGCGCAACTAAACAAGCAATAAATAATCGACATCAGAATAAACCTAACAGAAATCCTAGAATTCAATCTAGAGTATTTAAATACGGAAACAGAATTAGGGTTCGACTGGATATCACGTTTTACGAGAATTCTACCGAAAATCCGACAGAACCTCCCCTGTAAAACGGACATCTCTCTACTCAAAAGAGTAGAGCCGACCCTGCAAAGAAACACACTTCGAAATACAAGCTCAACAAAAATCCACAACCCCTCGGTTGGACTCCAGACTACAATCTGTCGACCGGGGTCCACAAACACAAAATAATTCCAGATATAATAAAAATATCCTCACAACATAGTAATACATCTCATAGGTAAAAATTACATAATTAACCTTGAAACACTATAAAAACCGATTAAAACTCATTTTATTAGAAAAACCATATATTATATATATAATTGAAAATAATTCACGAAAAATAGTTTTAATTAGTTAAAAATACCAAATATTTTGTACAAATCATTTTTATACCTTAAATAACTAATAAAACCAATTAAATTACATTTTTAGACAATTTAGGGTAAAATTACCAAAATACCCCTATATATATAAATATACTTAAATTACTTCAAAAATTCACCAAAAATCATAAAATTATCCAAAATTAATTTTCTCAACATATTTATTAATAATATTAATAATTAAACTCAATTCACGAATTAAATTCAATTTAAAACACATTTAACCTAATTTTTCCAAAATTCCATAAACTTCAATAATTCAAAATAAATACTTAGAAATTCAAAAAATTCCAAATAAATTCCTATAATTCATTTCAACACCTAATTTAACCATAAACTCAAATTTCATAATTTAAATAATTAATTTCCGAAAATTAGAAAATAATATTAAAATATTCAAAAATACCCAAAAATCCAAAAAATCTCCAAAAATTCTACAAAAATTCATACATGTAGATTAAGCTACTAGGAACAACATTTGTGAAGGAAGTTTTCATGAATCAGTCAATTCGAAGCTCAAAAAATTCAAAAACCCTAATAGGCCGAAATTAACAAAATCGAAACCTAAGCAATTCTAGACCATTTTAGCTCAAACCAAAGCTAGAATCACACTCACCGGAGCTCAAGGAGAAGAAAGAGACTGGCGGTGTCGAAACGGTGGCTGGAATCGATGTGATCGACGGTGGATCGATTTTCGGCTTCTCCGGCCAAAATCGATCTCTAGACGCCGGAAACAGCCTCCTCAGGCGGCGAATTGGTCGGGGAAGATGGTGGCACACCGGACGGCACACCCACGATGATGAAACGGCACGGCAGCGATCGAAAATGGAGAAGGGAAGAATCGGGGAAGAAAGGGACGATCGGGGCAAAATGGTAATTTTCCAAACTTTTTGATTTTTGACAAATATATGTATATATATATACTTTATACTATATATTAAAATAATATTAAATTACACACATCAAATATACACCACACACATAAAATATTAATATTTTAATACTTTATACTAAATAAAATTAATTAAATAACAATAAAACAAATAAATACTTAATAAAATATTAGGGTAATAATAAACCCTAATTAAATAATTATACACACACAGGCTTTATTTAATAATTTAAAAATATGTATGAGTTCATGCAAGTCCGTAAATACATTTAAAATAATTAATAATACATTGTTTACGTGAAAATTTCCTCGAAAATGCAAGTCCCGGGAAAATTTTACGTAAAACACTGAAAATAATACACAGTAATTAAAATAGGTTTTAAATACATATTAACTCGTAAAAATATCATACAAAATACAGAAATTATTAACACTGCATATCCCGGTGCAGTGTAAAAATATTTTTAAAAACACGGGATATTACAACTGCAGACACTGAGAAAACATCAGCTTTATGCTAAATTCTCGAAGTGTGATTTCTGGATGGAGAGTGTTGAATTTCTTAGACATGTGGTGTCTAAGAAGGTATCCAGGTGGATCCATAGAAGATTGAGGCAGTAGTGTTTGAGTGGCCTAGACTAATTTTAGTTATAGAGATTCAGAGTTTTCTGGGTTTAGCTAGGTACTAGAGGAGGTTTATGCAGAATTTTTCCAGAATTGCAACCCCTATGACTTGCTTGACTAAGAAGAATGTAAGATTTGAATGGTCAGAAGCTTGTGGGAACAGTTTTTAGTTGTTGAAGGAGAAGTTGACCACCGCCCCAACGTTAGCTTTGCCTAATGGTGTGGACAAGTTCACAGTTTATTATGATGCCTCTAGAGTTGGCCTTGGTTGTGTGTTGATGCAGAATGGTAGGTTGATAGCCTATGCTTCGAGGCAGTTGAAGAAGCATGAGTAGAACTATCCTACACATGACCTTCAGATGGCTGTAGTGATCTTTGCTCTCAAGATCTGGAGACATTATCTGTACGGGGTGACTTGTGAGATTTTTACTGATCACAAGAGCCTTAAGTATATTTTCCAGCAAAGAGATCTGAATTTGAGGCAGAGGAGATGGTTGGAATTATTGAAAGATTATGACTGTGAGATATTATATCATCCGGGCAAGGCTAATGTAGTAACAGATGCCTTGAGTAGGAAGTCCTCAAGCAATCTTGCTCATATCAGTGTGGATAGGAGACCGTTGATCCATGAGTTGCATTTGTTGGTGGATCAAGGTCTGATGATGAAGATTAGTAGATCAGGTGGATTACTAGCTCAGTTTAAGGTGCAATCTATATTGAGAGATAGGATTAAGGTAGCTCAGAGCCGAGATCTTATTCTAGAAGAGCTTGCAGAGAATGTCTGTGCAGGGAAGTTCACTGATTTCACATTTGATGATGACGGTGTTTTATGGATCAGTGGTAGATTATATGTTCCTGATGTGGATAATTTGAGAGATGAGATCATAGAGGAAGCACATTCTACAGCCTATAGCATACATCCGGGTGTCACTAAGATGTACCACAGTATTCGAGACTTGTATTGGTGGCACAGACTGAAAAAGGATGTCACTGATTATGTTGCTAAGTGCTTAACGTGTTAGCAAGTGAAAGCTAAGCATCAGAAGCCTTTTGGGAAGCTTCAACCTCTTCCTATTCTCAAGTGGAAGTAGGAAAGGATAGCTATGGATTTTGTGGTCGGTTTACCTCGTTCTAAGGATGGATACGATTCCATCTGGGTGATTGTAGATAGGTTGACCAAGTCTGCACATTTCTTGCCTGTGAAAGCCACTTATTCTGTAGTTAGATTGGCGAAGCTGTATGTGAAGCTTATTGTGTGCCTTCATGGAGTACCTGTGTCCATTGTGTCAGACAGAGGTTCAGTATTTACCTCATATTTTTTACAGAAGTTGCAAGAAGCGATAGGCACTAGGTTGGACTTCAGTACTACTTTTCATCCTTAGACAGATGGTCAGTGTGAGAGGACGATCCAGACACTGGAAGATATGTTGAGAATGTGTGTTTTGGATTTGGGAGGTAGCTGGGATGATCATTTGCCACTCGTAGAGTTTGCATATAATAACAGCTACCATAGCAGTATTGGAATGGCACCATATGAGGCGTTGTATGGAAGGAAGTGTAGATCCCTTTTGAGTTGGGATGAGATTGGCGAGAGAGCTTTGATTGGACCTGAGATGGTTCAGGATGCTGTAGAGAAAGTCATTGTGATCAAGAGCAGATTAGAGACCGCGGTTAGCAGGTAGAAGAGCTATGCGGATCCTAGGCGCAGAGATGTGGAATTTCAAGTTGGGAAGTTTGTTTTTCTGAAGGTGTCTCCAATGAAGGGTGTAATGAGATTTGGCAGGAAGGGTAAGTTAGCACTAAGATATATCGGACAGTTTGAGATTCTGGAGAGAGTTGGCACTATTGCATATTGGTTGGCTTTGCCTCCGAGTATGTCTCAAGTGCATCCAGTATTTCATATCTCGATGCTGAGGAAGTATGTCTCAGACCCTTCACACGTGTTGCAGCCTGACAGCATTAAAGTGAATGAAGATCTAACGTTTATGGAAGAACCTGTGGCGATTGTTGATTATCAAGTTTGACAGTTGTGATAGAAGCAAATTCCGATGTTCAAGGTTTTATTAGGTTTTATGGCACAACAACAGAGTAGAGGAGCATACGTGGGAGACTGAAGCTAAGATGCGAGCTTCTTACCCATATCTCTTCCCTTCTTGACTTGTATTATTCTTTTTTGGAATGCGGGGACTAATTCTTATAAGGGGGGAGACTGTAATATCCCGAGTTTTTAAATAATTTTAAACTGCATCGAGATATGCAGTGTTAATAATTTTAATATGTATTTCTGGTTATTTAATTAGTTTGTTATTTATTAAAGTTATTTTAATTTTCTTACGTAAAATTTTTTCGAGAATTATATTTTTGGGAAAATTAAAACCTAAATAAATAATTATTAATTATATTGGTCGGTTTTATGAATTTGCATAAGTCCATGCATGATTTTAATTTTCGTATTAAAATATATACATATACATGCATACATATATACACATTTAATAAATTAGGGTTTTTTTTAATTAAACCTATATTATATAGTTTTGACAAATTAATGTGTGTTATATATTTGTATATGTATATAAATATTATTATTTATATATGTGGTGTATATTATTTTGAATATAATATTTATATATTATAATAACATAAGTTAAGTTATATATATATAAACAAAAAAATAAAAGTTTAGTTTATTTACGATATGTGCCACTCTTCTTCCCCAAAGTTCCCGACGCCCTTCCTCCCCTATCCACCACTGCAAATTCTATTCTCACATCGGTGGAGTGCCTCCCAACCAACCACCACCCTACCAAGCTTCCTCCGCCACCCTCTCTTCCCTTTTCCGGCAAGTTTTGGCTGTGATAAGCCAAAGAGCCCGAAACTTGAAGCTAGCTCTGATCACCGTGATTCCGGCCACCGTTTTGAACGCCACTGGTCTCTATCTTCTCCTTGAGCTCTGGTGAGTTCATTTCCAAACTTGGTTTCGTGTGAATTGGTCTAGATTTTCCTTGGTTTTCAATTTTCATTTTCGGCCTATATGAGTTCTTGATTTTTTTGAACTTCGATTCTAATTATTCAAGCTTACTTCCTTTACAAAGATTAATCCTCTTAGCTTAATCTACATCTTGTAATTTTTTTAGAATTTTTGGGAATTATTTTGATTTTTGTGAATTTTTTATTATTTTATTAATATTTTCTAATTTTCGCAAATTAATTAAATAAATTATGAAATTGTGATTTATGGTGTTTATAGGTGTTAAAATGAATTTTAGAAATTTATTTGTAATTTTTGTGATTTTTGTATAATTATTATGAATTTATTTAGTTTAGGTGATTTTTAGAAAATGAGGTTAATTAAGTATTTTGTTAAAATTAATGGGTTAATTAAGTATAATTATTGATTTTATTGAATTATATGTTGAGAAATTAATTTTTGAGTAATTATATTATTTTTAGTGAATTTTTGTATAATTATAGTGTATTATGTGAAATTATATATAACTAGGGGTATTTTGGTAATTTGGTACTAAATTGGTTGAAAATTTAGTTAAATTGGTTTTAATAGTTATTTGAGGTATAAAAATGATTTTTACAAATTATTTAGCATTTTTAACTAATTAAAATTATTTTTCAAAAATTATTTTCAAATTATATATAATATACTATTTTTGTAAATAAATGAGTTTTTAATGATTTTTACTGTGTTTTAGGGCTAATTATGTAATTTCATATTATAAAATGAATTTTGGTTAATATTTGTGAATTTATCAAAAATTATGGATTTTTAATAATATTTTATTAAAATTAGGGTTTTATTGCAATTATCGGTAAAATAATTATTTTCAGTGTTTAAATACCTAAATTTGTTATATTTTGATTTATAAAGGGTATTTTTGGTATTTTTGAAATTTAAATGTGTTATGTGTGTTATCTCGGGAATTGTGAAACTCGTCGGTAGAATTATAGTTTAGGAGTCTAACCGAGGGATTGTGAGACTGTGTATTTTCGAAGTGTGTTTTCTTGCACGACCGGCTCTACTTTCTAAGTAGAGAGATGTCCGTTTTACAGGGGAGTTTCTGCATAATTTTAGGTAGAATTCTCGTAAAACGTGACATCCGATCAAATCCTTATTCATATTCTGTAACCAGTGTTTTAGATCGAATTTCTAGAATTCTGTTAGACTTATTCTAATTTCATATTGTCGTTTGTTTGTTTACTTACGCCAAGATCGAGGCCTAGTGGACCAGGCCCGTCAGATCCATCTCAAGGAGTGCACAACTGTGAATTGTTATTTTATATATACGTGTATTAGGATACATGTTTGTCACGACCCAAAACAGGGGCCATGACCGGCGCTAGGGAACGGGAATTCTTTCGAATCCGGAACCCGTAGCAAGCCTAAAAATAAAATAAATATGCAATAATAACCATAAAAAAATAATATGCAGCGGAAAATAAAATCATAAATATTACAATATCATCCATAACAACTGGATATAATTCAAAACTCATCACATCGCATATATAATCTCATAAATGTATAATCTTATACAAATCCAGTTTTAACATAATACATCTCTTTAAAATAAAGTACATAAAATCCAATACTGTAATTTACAGCTACTGCAGTGTCTAGATAAAATAAATAAGACTCAAGTAGACAATTTACATAAAGAAGCCGGGGCGGAAGAAATCCGGCGTATCGACCTGCTACTGAGGTCTGAGGAAGTTGACTCTCCTGAAAAATAGTCAACGGAGGGGAGTCAGACCTCACTGAGTGAATTACTATAGTATATATACATACACTCTAAGTAATAATGCATACAGTCAACAATATATGAGTAATATGTATATATACAGGCAAGTTCATACAGATGCAGAAAAATCATTTTATATATTTTGTCTGAAAATCAACTTTTATGAAGGATCATATAGAACCCTAGAATATCGCAACCTCAGAAAAAATAGTGTTAAACAACACTCTAGCCATACAGGCTCACTAATTCCAAATATATCCACTTAATCCATTTGGACAGTAGACTGGCCCCGAGACACTAAGTCAACCGAGCTCCAGCAGTCTGACTGCCAGTGTGATTGGCCCCGAGACACTTGGTCAACCGAGCTCCAGCAATCACACCCACAAACCACATCTCACACATCCAATAATCATAATCAAATCGATATCCACAAATAGTCAGTAATAAAGCCTAAATACTATAGGCGTACCGGTACGTACTCGGTCCTAGTGCTGCCCACTAGGTAGCACGTTCTATTGATATCCTTCAGTAATAAATAATAAAACATTCATTCACAAATACATGATACATGAATTTAAATAAATCAACAATATAAACCATATATATACCGAAAATATACCAAACATAAACCAGGTATATTTTGAGTATATATACGTCAAATAAATTCAATCAAATCATGAATTAAACTAAAAATATATTTAAAAACATTTTAAATATATTTTATTAATAAAACATGTATATAATTTATTATATACCAAAAATATACTTGAATATAAATCATGTTATTTATGCATAATTAGTCAAAATAAAACATGCATTTTCTAAATCATGCATCCTAAGCATATATATATAATATAGTAACTTACCTAATGCGCTCCACGAGACGGGTCCGACGGGCCTGGTCCACTAACCCTCGGTCTCGGCGCAACTAAACAAGAAATAATTACTCGACATCAGAATAACCCTAACAGAAATCCTAGAATTCAATCTAGAGTATTAAATACAGAATCGAAAATTAGGGTTCGACTGGATATCACGTTTTACGAGAATTCTACCGGAAATCCGGCAGAACCTCCCCTGTAAAACGGACATCTCTCTACTCAAAAGAGTAGAGCCGACCCTGCAAAGAAAATACACTTCAAAAATAACACCATAAACAATCACAACCCCTCGGTCGGACTCCAGACTACAATCTGTCGACCGGGGTCCACAAACACAGAAAATATAATCAAATATACCAAAAATATCCTTAAATCATAAAAATACATTTTATAAATAAAAATTACATAATTGACCTTGAAACACTATAAAAATCGATTAAAACTCATTTTATTTGAAAAACCGTATATTATATATATAATTGAAAATAATTCACGAAAAAATAGTTTTAATTAGTTAAAAATACCAAATATTTTGTAGAAATCATTTTTATACCTTAAATAAATATTAAAACCAATTAAATTACATTTTTAGACAATTTAGGGTAAAATTACCAAAATACCCCTATATATATATATATACCTAATTTACTTCAAAAATTCACTAAAAATCATACAATTATCCAAAATTAAATTTTCTCAACATATTTATCAATAATATCAATAATTAAACCCAATTAACCAATTAAATTCAATTTAAAACACAATTAACTTAATTTTACAAAATCACCTAAACTTCAATAATTAAAAATAATACTTAGAAATTCATAAAAATTCCCAAATAAATTCCTATAATTCATTTCAACACCTAATTCAACCATAAACTCCAATTTCATAATTTAAATAATTAATTTCCGAAATTCGAAAATAATATTAAAATATTCAAAAATACCCAAAAATCCAAACAATCTCCAAAAATTCTGTAAAAATTCATACATGAAGATTAAACTACCAGGAACAACATTTGTGAAGGAAGTTTCCATGAATCATCCAAATTGAAGCTCAAAAAAATCGAAAACCAAAAGTGGCCGAAATATTCAACTCAAAACCTAAGCAATTCTAGACCGTTTTAGCTCAAACAAAAGCTAGAATAACACTCAACCGGAGCTCAAGGAGAAGATAGAGACCGGCGGTGTCGAAAACGGTGGCCGGAGGAGGGAGAAACGACGGTGGCAAAACGTAGTGGTCCGGCGGCACCCACGGGAGAAGAAAGAAGAAGAAGAGAAAAAGAAAAAGAAAGAAAAGGAAAGAGAAAAGAAAAGAAAAGAAAGAAAAAGGAAAAGAAAAAGAAAAAAAAGAAAAAAGAAAAAAAAATAATAAATTTTAATAATTTAATAATAAATAAAATAATCAAATAATAATAAATAAATATAAAATATTAGGGTAATAATAAACCCTAATTAAATATACACACACAGGCTTTATTTAATAATTTAAAAATATGTATGAGTTCATGCAAACCCGTAAATACATTTAAAATAATTAATAATACATTGTTTACGTGAAAATTTCCCCGAAAAGAAAGTCCCCGGGAAAATTTTACGTAAAATACTGAAAATAATAGACAGTAATTAAAATAGGTTTAAAATACATATCACTCATAAAAATATCGTATAAAATACAAAAATCACTGACACTGCATATCCCGGTACAGTGTAAAAATATTTTTAAAATTACGGGATATTACAGTCTTCCCCCCTTACAGGAATTCGTCCCCGAATTCTAAAAACAAGATTACAGAATCAGGAAGGAAAGAGATACGGGTAAGAAGCTCGCATCTCAGCTTCAGTCTCCCACGTATGCTCTTCAACTCTGTCGCTACGCCACAAAATCTTGACCATCGGAATCTGCTTCGATCGCAACTGTCGAACTTGAAAATCTACGATCGCCACAGGTTCTTCCACAAACGTCAAATCTTCACTCACTTCCACACTGTCAGGTTGCAACACGTGCGAAGGATCTGAGATATACTTCCTCAACATCGAGATATGAAATACTGGATGCACCTGTGACATACTCGGAGGCAAATCCAACCGATATGCAACAGTGCCAATTCTCTCCAGAATCTCAAACGGTCCAATTATATCTCGGTGCTAACTTACCCTTCCTGCCAAATCTCATCACACCCTTCATCGGAGATACTTTCAGAAAAACGAAATCTCCAACCTGAAACTCCACATCTCTGCGCCTAGGATCCGCATAACTCTTCTGTCTACTAACTGCGGTCTCTAATCTGCGCTTGATCACGGCGACTTTCTCTGCAGCATCCTGAACCATCTCTGGTCCAGTCAAAACTCTCTCACCAATCTCATCCCAACTCAACGGGGATCTACACTTCCTTCCATACAACGCCTCATATGGTGCCATGCCAATACTGCTATGGTAGCTATTATTATATGCAAACTCAACAAGCGACAAATGATCATCCCAGCTACCTCCCAAATCCAAGACACACATCCTCAACATATCTTCTAGTGTCTGGATCGTCCTCTCAGACTGACGTCTGTCTGAGGATGAAAAGCAGTACTGAAATCCAACCTAGTGCCCATCGCTTCCTGCAACTTCTGCCAAAAACGAGAAGTAAACACTGAACCCTATCTAACACAATGGACACAGGTACTCCATGAAGGCATACAATATGCTTCACATACAACTTCGCCAATCTAGCAACTGAATATGTGGCTTTCACAGGCAAGAAATGTGCAGACTTCGTCAATCTGTCTACAATCACCCAGATGGAATCGTATCTATCCTTCGAACGAGGTAAACCGACTACAAAATCCATAGCTATCCTTTCCCACTTCCACTCGGGAATAGGAAGAGGCTGAAGCTTCCCAGAAGGCTTCTGATGTTCGGCTTTCACTTGCTGACACGTCAAGCACTTAGCAACATAATCAGCAACATCCTTCTTCAATCCATTCCACAGTATAGATCTCTGATACTGTGGTACATCTTAGTAACACCAGGATGAACGCTGTAAGCTGTAGAAGTGCTTCCTCTAGGATCTCTTCTCTCAAATCATCCACATCAGGAACACACAATCTACCACTGATCCACAACACACCATCATCATCGAGTGTGAAATCAGGTGAACTTCCCTGCTCTGACATTCTCTGCAAGCTCTTCCAGAATAGGATCTCGGCTCTGAGCTGCTTTAATCCTATCCCTTAGTACAGATCGTACTTTAAACTGAGCTAACAGTCCATCTGATCTACTGATCTTCATCATCAGACCTTGATCCACCATCAAATGCAACTCCCTGGATCAATGGTCTCCTCTCAACACCGATGTGAGCAAGACTACCTGAGGACTTCCTACTCAAGGCATCTGCTACCACATTAGCTTTACCCGGATGGTAAAGAATCTCGCAATCATAATCCTTCAACAGTTCCAACCATCTTCTCTGCCTCAAATTCAAATCTCGCTGCTGGAAAATGTACTTAAGGCTCTTATGATCAGTAAATATCTCACAAGTCACCCCGTACAAATAATGTCTCCAAATCTTCAAAGCAAAGATCACTGCAGCCATCTCCAGATCATGTGTGGGATAGTTCTGCTCATGCTTCTTCAACTGCCTCGAAGCATAGGCTATCACCCTTCCATTCTGCATCAACACACAACTAAGACCAATTCTAGAGGCATCACAGTAAACTGTGAACTTATCCCACACTATTAGGCAAAGCTAATACTGGCGCTGTGGTCAACTTCTCCTTCAACAACTGAAAACTATTCTCACAAGCTTCTGACCACTCGAATCTAACATTCTTCTGAGTCAAGCGAGTCATAGGGGCTGCAATCCTAGAAAAATCCTGCACAAACCGCCTATAATACCCGGCTAAACCCAGAAAAACTCCGAATCTCAGTAACTGAAGTAGGTCTAGGCCACTCAGATACTGCTTCAACCTTCTGTGGATCAACCTGAATACCTTCTTTAGACACTACGTGTCCAAGAAAAGAAACACTCTCCATCCAGAAATCACCACTTCGAGAATTTAGCATAAAGCTGATGATCTCTCAGTGTCTGTAGTACAATCCTCAAATGATATACGTGCTCTTCCATACTCCTTGAATATACCAGTATATCATCAATGAGACTACCACAAACTGATCCACATACGGTCGGAATACTCTGTTCATCAGGTCCATAAAAGCTGCTGGTGCATTAGTCAAACCAAAAGACATCACCAGAAATTCATAATGACCATATCGAGTGCGGAATGCTGTCTTAGGAATATCAGCTTCACTGATCCGCAGCTGATGATAACCCGACCTCAAGTCAACCTTAGAAAAGAATTGTGCACCCTGGAGCTGATCAAACAAATCATCTATCCTCGAAGAGGATACTTGTTCTTCACTGTCACCTTATTCAACTCTCTGTAGTCAATGCACAGTCCTCAGGGTACCATCCTTCTTCTTCACAAACAAGACTGATTGCACCCCAGGAGAAACACTAGGTCTGATAAAACCCTTATCCAACAACTCTTGCAATTGCTCCTTCAACTCTCTCAACTCTGCAGGAGCCATACGATAGGGTGTCATAGATATAGGAGTAATACCTGGAACCACATCAATACAGAACTCAATCTCTATGAGGTGGTAAACCTGGCAACTCCTCGGGAAAAACATCAGGAAACTCACAAGCAACAGGAACATCTGTGAGTGACAACTTCTCCACTGACGTATCCCTAACCAATGCCAAAAACCCCTGACAACCTTTCCTCAACAACTTCCTAGCTGAAATAACAGAAATAAGATTCTGAGGTGCTGAACTCCTGTCACCAACAAACTTAAAATCTACTTCACCAGGAATTCTGAAAACTCACCTCCTTATTCCTGCAATCAACCACGGCAAAGTGCTGAGACAACCAATCCATTCCCAAAATAACATCGAACTCCATCACATCCAACAAATCAAATCAACGGGTAATTCTCTATCTCCCACGAGAACTGGACAACCAGAAAGAACAATATCGGTGTCCAAGAATCACTCAGAGGGAGTGGCAACAGACAAAGGAAAAGCCATCCTCGAAGCTTGCCAACAAGATTTAGAAGCAAAAATGGGAGAAACAAACGAATGCGTGGCACCCGGATCAAACAAAACCAAAGCATCCAGGTAACAAACAGAAAGAATACCTGCCACGACTGCATTAGATGCCTGAGCATCCTGCTGAGTCAGATGAAAAACTCTGGCCTGGCCTCGACCTCCCTGCTGACTGGTAGAAGCCTGGCCAACACCTCTAGCACCTCCTCTAGTACCTCTACCACGACTCTACTGTGAACAAACTGAGTAGAACTCTGATGCTGAGCTGGTGGCAACTGAAATGGCACGGGTGCTGCACTAGCAATCGACTGCTGTGGGAATCGCGGAATCTGCTGCTGCTGATACCGGGGTAAGGACACGATCTGGCAAAATGTCCTGTCTGCCCGCATCTGAAACATGTCAGCGGTGTCAGATAACACGGTCCCTGATGGACTCTACCACAAGTCTGACAAAACACTGGCCGCTGATCCAGAACTACGACCACTGCTGCTGCTCGAAGCACCTGACCCAAATCTGAATGATCTACGCTGACCTCCACGACCATGTCTACTGCTCCGATGCACTCGCTGCTGCTGTCTCTGACTCTGCTGAGTCGAACCTCGCTGCTGACTACTCGAACCAACATGAAAACTCGAATACGGAGTAGCCTGCAATCCACTCGACTGAACTCCCAACTGGTAATAATCAGGCATCGCTCCCTGCCTAACTAATCTCAGCTCAATCTCCTTAGCTAGCTCAATCACCGACTCGAGAGTAAGACCTGCTGTAGGCATACCAGCAAAAGCTGAACCCAAACCAGTAACATACGTAGTAACAGCGAAATACTGATCTCGCATCAGATCCTCAGCATATCTACCCAGACGAAGGAACTCTCGGGTATACTCCTCTACTGATCGATCTCCACGAGAAATGCTGGTCAATCGAAGACGATAGCTCAAACGAAGAGGCTCTGGACAAAATCTCCTCATGAATCGCTCTCGAAACTGAGCCCATGTCATCGTCATCATATAAGGCTGGATCATCTGAATGAACCAATCCAAAGCTGGTCCCTCGACAGACAACTCAACGATCATGATCCTCTGGTACTCGGTATGAGCAGTCCGAGTCCTAGTCTCAATCGCATGCAGAAAATCTAAAGGATCAGAAGTACCATCAAACGCAATCCTGCCAACTCTGGCATAGAACAAAGCTGCCTCAGGGTTAGACATACCCTGCTGATAGGCAGGCTGAACAGGCTGAACAACTGGAGGAACAGGAACATCAAACTCAGGCTCAACAGGCTCCTCGTCCTGTAACTCTCTCTGCCTACGGCGACCTGCCGCTCCTCGAGGTCTACCCCTGCCACGACCTCTACGTCTAACTGGCGGCTCAGGAGGTAAAACCTCATCCTGAAAAGACTCATCATCCTCGGCCTCAACGACCGGTGGAGCGACACGCGCTCGCCTCCTCATTCTGAAAAGACAAACGGAAAGATTCAGACAAAACAGACAACGGAGGAATAACGCTGAAAACTACAGTAAGGAATACTCATCAAGACATACTCGAACCTAATACACTGCAGTAGTCCAACAGAAAACACAACTTTAAAACTAGGGCCACAACTCACATAACTAAGCCCTGACACAGAACTCCACTCAGAAACGAACTTCGCTCTGATACCAACTTTGTCACGACCCAAAACAGGGGCCATGACCGGCGCTAGGGAACGGGAATTCTTTCGAATCCGAAACCCGTAGCAAGCCTAAAAATAAAATAAATATGCAATAATAACCATAAAAAAATAATATGCAGCGGAAAATAAAATCATAAATATTACAATATCATCCATAACAACTGGATATAATTCAAAACTCATCACATCGCATATATAATCTCATAAATGTATAATCTTATACAAATCCAGTTTTAACATAATACATCTCTTTAAAATAAAGTACATAAAATCCAATACTGTAATTTACAGCTACTGCAGTGTCTAGATAAAATAAATAAGACTCAAGTAGACAATTTACATAAAGAAGCCGGGGCGGAAGAAATCCGGCGTATCGACCTGCTACTGAGGTCTGAGGAAGTTGACTCTCCTGAAAAATAGTCAACGGAGGGGAGTCAGACCTCACTGAGTGAATTACTATAGTATATATACATACACTCTAAGTAATAATGCATACAGTCAACAATATATGAGTAATATGTATATATACAGGCAAGTTCATACAGATGCAGAAAAATCATTTTATATATTTTGTCTGAAAATCAACTTTTATGAAGGATCATATAGAACCCTAGAATATCGCAACCTCAGAAAAATAGTGTTAAACAACACTCTAGCCATACAGGCTCACTAATTCCAAATATATCCACTTAATCCATTTGGACAGTAGACTGGCCCCGAGACACTAAGTCAACCGAGCTCCAGCAGTCTGACTGCCAGTGTGATTGGCCCCGAGACACTTGGTCAACCGAGCTCCAGCAATCACACCCACAAACCACATCTCACACATCCAATAATCATAATCAAATCGATATCCACAAATAGTCAGTAATAAAGCCTAAATACTATAGGCGTACCGGTACGTACTCGGTCCTAGTGCTGCCCACTAGGTAGCACGTTCTATTGATATCCTTCAGTAATAAATAATAAAACATTCATTCACAAATACATGATGCATGAATTTAAATAAATCAACAATATAAACCATATATATACCGAAAATATACCAAACATAAACCAGGTATATTTTGAGTATATATACGTCAAATAAATTCAATCAAATCATGAATTAAACTAAAAATATATTTAAAAACATTTTAAATATATTTTATTAATAAAACATGTATATAATTTATTATATACCAAAAATATACTTGAATATAAATCATGTTATTTATGCATAATTAGTCAAAATAAAACATGCATTTTCTAAATCATGCATCCTAAGCATATATATATAATATAGTAACTCACCTAATGCGCTCCACGAGACGGGTCCGACGGGCCTGGTCCACTAACCCTCGGTCTCGGCGCAACTAAACAAGAAATAATTACTCGACATCAGAATAACCCTAACAGAAATCCTAGAATTCAATCTAGAGTATTAAATACAGAATCGAAAATTAGGGTTCGACTGGATATCACGTTTTACGAGAATTCTACCGGAAATCCGGCAGAACCTCCCCTGTAAAACGGACATCTCTCTACTCAAAAGAGTAGAGCCAACCCTGCAAAGAAAATACACTTCAAAAATAACACCATAAACAATCACAACCCCTCGGTCGGACTCCAGACTACAATCTGTCGACCGGGGTCCACAAACACAGAAAATATAATCAAATATACCAAAAATATCCTTAAATCATAAAAATACATTTTATAAATAAAAATTACATAATTGACCTTGAAACACTATAAAAATCGATTAAAACTCATTTTATTTGAAAAACCGTATATTATATATATAATTGAAAATAATTCACGAAAAATAGTTTTAATTAGTTAAAAATACCAAATATTTTGTAGAAATCATTTTTATACCTTAAATAAATATTAAAACCAATTAAATTACATTTTTAGACAATTTAGGGTAAAATTACCAAAATACCCCTATATATATATATATACCTAATTTACTTCAAAAATTCACTAAAAATCATACAATTATCCAAAATTAATTTTCTCAACATATTTATCAATAATATCAATAATTAAACCCAATTAACCAATTAAATTCAATTTAAAACACAATTAACTTAATTTTACAAAATCACCTAAACTTCAATAATTAAAAATAAATACTTAGAAATTCATAAAAATTCCAAATAAATTCCTATAATTCATTTCAACACCTAATTCAACCATAAACTCCAATTTCATAATTTAAATAATTAATTTCCGAAAATTCGAAAATAATATTAAAATATTCAAAAATACCCAAAAATCCAAACAATCTCCAAAAATTCTGTAAAAATTCATACATGAAGATTAAACTACCAGGAACAATATTTGTGAAGGAAGTTTCCATGAATCATCCAAATTGAAGCTCAAAAAAATCGAAAACCAAAAGTGGCCGAAATATTCAACTCAAAACCTAAGCAATTCTAGACCGTTTTAGCTCAAACAAAAGCTAGAATAACACTCACCGGAGCTCAAGGAGAAGATAGAGACCGGCGGTGTCGAAAACGGTGGCCGGAGGAGGGAGAAACGACGGTGGCAAAACGTAGTGGTCCGGCGGCACCCACGGGAGAAGAAAGAAGAAGAAGAAGAAAAAGAAAAAGAAAGAAAAGGAAAGAGAAAAGAAAAGAAAAAGAAAGAAAAAGGAAAAGAAAAAGAAAAAAAAGAAAAAAGAAAAAAAATAATAAATTTTAATAATTTAATAATAAATAAAATAATCAAATAATAATAAATAAATAATAAAATATTAGGGTAATAATAAACCCTAATTAAATATACACACACAGGCTTTATTTAATAATTTAAAAATATGTATGAGTTCATGCAAACCCGTAAATACATTTAAAATAATTAATAATACATTGTTTACGTGAAAATTTCCCCGAAAATGAAAGTCCCGGGAAAATTTTACGTAAAATACTGAAAATAATAGACAGTAATTAAAATAGGTTTAAAATACATATCAACTCATAAAAATATCGTATAAAATACAAAAATCACTGACACTGCATATCCCGGTACAGTGTAAAAATATTTTTAAAATTACGGGATATTACAATGTTTTAGGAATGTATGTTTAAATGTTATGAAATATGGATAAATAATTTAATATTTGCTTAGGTATATTTTGGTATATTTTAAATTAAATGCATGTTTTATTATTGAATTATACCTAAAATGTTTTAAGTATATATATATATATATATACTAGTATACATATACTAGTTTATTTCTGGTTTATTTTGTAATTAAACTGAATATGTTTGACGTATGTATACTCGAAATATACTTGGTTTATTTTTGGTATATTTCTAGTATATATATGGTTTATATTGTTATTTTAATTAAAGTCATGCATCATTTATTTCATGAATAAATGGATTTATTTTGAATGAAGGATATCAATAGAACGTGTTACCTAGTGGGCAGCTGTAATATCCCGTGTTTTTAAAATATTTTTACACTGTACCGGGATATACAGTGTTAATAATTTTTGTGTATATATTACGACATTTTCATGAGTTGATATGTATTTAAAACCTATTTTAAATACTGTGTATTATTTACAGTGTTTTACGTAAAATTTTCTCTGGACTTGCATTTTCGGGGAAATTTTCACGTAAACAATGTATTATTAATTATTTTAAATGTATTTTCGGACTTGCATGAACTCATATATATTTTTAAAATACTAAATAAAGCCTATGTGTGTGTATATTTATTTAATTAGGGTTTAATATATATTACCCTAATATTTTATTATTTGTTTATTTATTTATTGTTATTTAATTATTTTATGTATTATTAAATTATTAAAATTATTTTATTATTATTTAATTATTTTATTTTTTTCTTTTTCTTTTTTTTTTTTTTCTTTTTTCTTTTTCTTTTCTTTTTCTTTCCTTTCTTTTTTTCTTTTTCTTTTTTTTCTTCTTCTTCTTCTTCTTCCCATGCGCCCGACTCCCTTCCCTCCCGCTGCAACTCCGGTCACCTACCGTTGGTGTGCCTCCAGGCTTTCCCCCGCCGTTCCCAGCCATCCCCCTCCGCCAGCAGCTCCCTTCCCTGGCGCCGGCAGCCCCTATTTTCCATTTTTGGCCGAAATCTTCCCTTTGCCGTTTCTCCCATTTTTGGCCACCGTTTTCGACACCGCCAGTCTCTTTCTTCTCCTTGAGCTTCGGTGAGTGTGATTCTAGCTTTGGTTTAAGCTTAAATGGTCTAGATTTGCTTAGGTTTCGAATTTTCCAAATCGGTCACATTAGGGTTTTCGAATTTTTTGAGCTTTGAATTGGTTGATTCATGAAAATTCCCTTCACAAATGTTGTTACTAGTAGCTCAATCTACATGTATGAATTTTTGTGGAATTTTTGGAGATTTTTTGGATTTTTGGGTATTTTTGAATATTTTAATATTATTTTCTAATTTTCGGAAATTAATTATTTAAATTATGAAATTGGAGTTTATGGTTAAATTAGGTGTTGAAATGAATTATAGGAATTTATTTGGAATTTTTATGAATTTCTAAGTATTTATTTTGAATTATTGAAGTTTATGTAAATTTGAAAAATTAGGTTAAATGTGTTTTTAATTGAATTTAATTGGTTAATTGAGTTTAATTATTAATATTATTGATAAATATGTTTAGAAAATTAATTTTGGATAATTGTATAATTTTTGGTGAATTTTTGAAGTAATTTAAGTATATTTATATATATAGGTGTATTTTGGTAATTTTACCCTAAATTGTCTAAAAATGTAATTTAATTGGTTTTAATAGTTATTTAAGGTATAAAAACGATTTCTACAAATTATTTGGTATTTTTAACTAATTAAAACTATTTTTCGGGAATTATTTTCAATTATATATATAATACACGGTTTTACTAATAAAATGAGTTTTTATCGGTTTTTACAGTGTTTTAAGGTTAATTATGTAATTTCTACTTATAAAATGAATTTCTATATTGTAAGGATATTTTTGGTATTTTCGGAATTATTCTGTGTTTGTGGACCCCGATCGGTAGATTGTAGTCTGGAGTCCGACCGAGGGGTTATGGATTTGTGTTGAGCCTATTTTTTGAAGTGTATTTCTTTGCAGGGTCGGCTCTACTCTTTTGAGTAGAGAGATGTCCGTTTTACAGGGGAGGTTCTGTCGAATTTTTGGTAGAATTCTCGTAAAACGTGATGTCCAGTCGAACCCTAAATTCTATTTCTGTGATTAAATACTCTAGATTGAATTCTAGGATTTCTATTAGGCTTATTCTAATGTCTGTCGTTATTGCTTATTTAGTTGCACCGAGACCGAGGGCTAGTGGACCAGGCCCGTCGGACCCGTCTCGTGGAGCGCATTAGGTGAGTTACTATACTATATATATATGCTTAGGATGCATGATTTAGAAATGCATGTTTTATGTTGATTAAATATGCATAAATAATTTGATTATTTCTTAAGTTTATATTAAGTATATTTTTGGTTTATTTTTGGTATATAATAAATTATATACATGTTTTGTTAATAAAATATATTTAAAATGTTTTTAAATATATTTTTAGTTTAATTTATGATTTGACTGGATTTATTTGACGTATATATATTCGAAATATACCTGGTTTACTTTTGGTATATTTCTGGTATATATATGGATTATATTGTTATTTCATTTACATTCATGCATCATTTATTTTTTTGAATGAATGTTTTATATTTAATGATGAAGGATATCGATAGAACGTGCTACCTAGTGGGCAGCACTAGGACCGAGTACGTACCGGTACGCCTATAGCTTTAGGCTATATTACTAACTATTTGTGGATATTGATTTGATATGATTATTGATATGTGTGAGATGTGGTTTGGGTGTGATTGTTGAAGCTCGATTGACCAAGTTTCTCGGGGCCAATCACACTGGCAATCAGACTGCTGGAGCTCGGTTGACTTAGTGTCTCGGGGCCAGTCTACTGTCTAAATGGATTAAGTGGATATATTTGGATTAAGTGAGCCCGTATGGCTAGAGTGTTGTCTAACACTATTTCTGAGGTTGCGATATTCTAGGGTTCTATGTGATCCTTCATAAACTAGGATTTTCAATAAAATATATAAAAATGATTTTTCTGCATCTGTGTGAATTTGCCTGTATATATACATATTAAATATGTATTATTGACTGTATGCATTGTCATTTAGTATGTATGTATATATATTATTGTAATTCACTCAGTGAGGTCTGACTCCCCTCTGTTGACTATTTTTCAGGAGAGTCAACTTCTTCAGACCTCAGTAGCAGGTCGATACGCCGGATTTCTTTCGCCCCGGCTTCTTTTTGTAAATTATTTACTTGAGTCTTATTTTATAATCTAGATACTGCAGTAGTTGTGAATTAAAGTATTGGATTTCATGTATTTTATTTTAAAGAGATGTATTGTATTGAAACTGGATTTGTATTGAAAGATATATATATGTGATGAGTTGAGAATTGATTTAAATCCAGTTGATGAAAATGTTATTATGATATTTAAGATTTTTATTTCCGCTGCATATATATATTATTGTTATTGTTACTATTGCATGTTTTATTTTATTTTTTTAGGCTTGCTATGGGTTCCGGATTCGAAAGAATTCCCGTTCCCTAGCGCCGGTCATGGCCCCCGTTTTGGGTCGTGACAAAGTTGGTATCAGAGTGGAGTTCTGTGTCAGGGCTTAGTTATGTGAGTTGTGGCCCTAGTTTTAAAGTTGTGTTTTCTTCTGGTAACTAATGTAGTGTATTAGGTTCGAGTATGTCTTGATAAGTATTCCTTGCCGTAGTTTTCTACATTATTCCTCCGTTGTCTGTTTTGTCTGAATCTTTTCATTTGTCTTTTCAGTATGAGGAGGCGAGCGCATGTCGCTCCACCGGTTGTTGAGGCCGAGGATGATGAGTCTTTTCAGGACGAGGTTTTACCTCCTGAGCAGCCAGTTGGACGTAGAGGTCATGGCAGAGGTAGACCTCGAGGAGCGGCAGGTCGCCGTAGGCAGAGAGAGTTACAGGACGAGGAGCCTGTTGAGCCTGAATTTGATATTCCTGTTCCTCCAGTCGTTCAGCCTGTTCAGCCTGCCTATCAGCAGGGTATGTCTGACCCTGAGGCAGCTTTGTTCTATGCCCGAGTTGGCAGGATTGCTTTTGATGGTACTTTTGATCCGTTAGATTTTCTACATGCGATTGAGACTAGGACTTGGACTGCTCATACCGAGTACCAGCGGATCATGATCGTTGAGTTGTCTGTAGAGGGACCAGCTCTAGATTGGTTCATTCAGATGATCCAGCCCTACATGATGACGATGACGTGGGCTCAGTTTCGAGAGCGATTTATGAGGAGATTTTGTCCAGAGCCTCTTCGTTTGAGTTATCATCTCCGTCTGACCAGTATTTCTCATGGAGATCGATCTGTAGAGGAGTACACCCGAGAGTTTCTTCGTCTGGGTAGATACGCTGAGGATTTGATGCGAGATCAGTATTTCGCAGTCACTACGTACGTTACTGGTTTGGGTTCAGCTTTTGTTGGTATGCCTACAGCAGGCCTTACTCTGGAGTTTGTGATTGAGTTAGCCAAGGAGATTGAGTTGAGGCTAGTTAGGCAGGGAGCGATGCCTGATTATTACCAGCTAGGGGTTCAGTCGAGTGGATTGCAGGCTACTCCGTATTCGAGTTTTCATGTTGGTTCGAGTAGTCAACAGCGAGTGCATCGGAGTAGTAGACATGGCCGTGGAGGTCAGCGTAGACCATTCAGATTTGGGTCAGGTGCTTCGAGCAACAGCAGTGGTCGTAGTTCTGGATCAGCGGCCAGTGTTTGTCAGACTTGTGGTAGAGTCCATCAGGGACCGTGTTATCTGACACCACTGACATGCTTCAGATGCGGGCAGACAGGACATTTTGCCAGATCGTGTCCTTATTCCGGGTATCAACAGCAGCAAATTCTACGATTCCCACAGCAGTCGATTGCTGGTGCTGCACCCGTGCCATTTCAGTTACCACCAGCCCAGCATCAGAGTTCCACTCAGTTTGTTCCACAATAGAGTCGTGGTAGAGGTACTAGAGGAGGTGCCAGAGGTGTTGGCCAGGCTTCTACCAGTCAGCAGGGAGGTCGAGGTCAAGCCAGAGTTTTCCATCTCACTCAGCAAGATGCTCAGGCATCTAATGCAGTCGTGGCAGGTATTGTTTCTGTTTATTACCTGGATGCTTGGGTTTTGTTTGATCCGGGTGCCACGCATTCCTTTGTTTCTCCTGTTTTTGCTTCTAAATCTTATTGGCAAGCTTCGAGGATGGCTTTTCCTTTGTCTGTTACCACTCCTTTGAGCGATTCCTTGGATGCCGATATTGTTCTTTCTGGTTGTCCAGTTCTCGTGGGAGATAGAGAATTACCCGCTGACTTGATTTTGTTGGATGTGATGGAGTTTGATGTTATTTTGGGAATGGATTGGTTATCTCAGCACTATCCCGTGGTAGATTGCAGGAATAAAGAGGTGACTTTCAGAATTCTTGATGAAGAAGAGTTTAAGTTTGTTGGTGATAGGAGTTCAGCACCTCAGAATCTTATTTTTGCTATTACAGCTAGGAAGTTGTTGAGGAAAGGTTGTCAGGGATATTTGGCATTGGTCAGGGATACTTCAGTGGAGAAGTTATTACTCATAGATGTTCCTATTGCTTGTGAGTTTCCTGATGTTTTTCCCGAGGAGTTGCCAGGTTTACCACCTCACAGAGAGATTGAGTTCTGTATAGATGTGGTTCCAGGTACTACTCCTATATCTATGCCACCCTATCGAATGGCTCCTGCAGAGTTGAAAGAGTTGAAGGAGCAGTTACAAGAGTTTTTGGATAAAGGTTTTATCAGACCTAGTGTTTCTCCTTGGGGTGCACTAGTCCTGTTTGTGAAGAAGAAGGATGGTACCCTGAGACTGTGCATTGACTACAGAGAGCTGAATAAGGTGACAGTGAAGAACAAGTATCCTCTCCCGAGGATAGATGATTTGTTTGATCAGCTACAGGGTGCACAGTTCTTTTCTAAGGTTGACTTGAGGTCAGGTTATCATCAGCTGCGGATCAGTGAATCCGATATTCCTAAGACCAGCGTTCCACACTCGATATGGTCATTATGAGTTTCTGGTGATGTCTTTTGGTTTGACTAATGCACCAACAGCTTTTATGGATTTGATGAATAGGGTATTCAGACCGTATGTGGATCAGTTTGTGGCAGTCTTCATTGATGATATACTGATTTATTCTAAAAGTATGGAAGAGCATGTATTATCACTTGAGGATTGTACTACAGACACTGAGAGATCATCAGCTTTATGCTAAATTCTCAAAGTGTGATTTCTGGATGGAGAGTGTTTCTTTTCTTGGACACGTAGTGTCTAAAGAAGGTATTCAGGTTGATCCACAGAAGATTGAGGCAGTATCTGAATGGCCTAGACCTACTTCTGTTACAGAGATTCGAAATTTTCTGGGTTTAGCCGAGTATTATAGGCGGTTTGTGCAGGATTTTTCTAGAATTGCAGCCCCTATGACTCGCTTGACTTAGAAGAATGTTAGATTTGAGTGGTCAGAAGCTTGTGAGAATAGTTTCCAGTTGTTGAAGGAGAAATTGACCACAAGCACCAGTGTTAGCTTTGCCTAATAGTGTGGATAAGTTCACAGTTTACTGTGATGCCTTTAGAATTGGTCTTGGTTGTGTATTGATGCAGAATGGAAGGGTGATAGCCTATGCTTCAAGGCAGTTGAGGAAGCATGAGCAGAACTATCCCACACATGATCTTGAGATGGCTGCAGTGATCTTTGCTTTGAATATCTGGAGACATTATTTGTACGGGGTGACATTGTGAGATATTTACTGATCACAAGATCCTTAAGTACATTTTCCAGCGAGATCTGAATTTGAGGCAGAGAAGATGGTTGGAACTGTTGAAGGATTACGACTGTGAGATTCTATATCATCCGGGTAAAGCTAATGTGGTAGCAGATGCCTTGAGTAGGAAGTCCTCAGGTAGTCTTGCTCACATCAGTGTTGAGAGGAGACCATTGATCCTGGAATTGCATTTGTTAATGGATCAGGGTTTGATGATGAAGATTAGTAGATTAGGTGGACTGCTAGCTCAGTTTAAAGTGCGATATGTACTGAGGGATAGGATTAAAGCAGCTCAAAGCCGAGATCCTATTCTAGAAGAGCTTGCAGAGAATGTCAGAGCAGGGAAGTTCACTGATTTCACACTCGATGATGATGGTGTGTTGTGGATCAGTGGTAGATTGTGTGTTCCTGATGTGGATGATTTGAGAGAGGAGATTTTAGAGGAAGCACATTCTACAGCTTACAGCGTTCATCCGGGTGTCACTAAGATGTACCACAGTATCAGAGATCTATACTGGTGGGATGGATTGAAGAAGGATGTCAACTGATTATGTTGCGAAGTGCTTGACGTGTCAGCAAGTGAAAGCCGAACATCAGAAGCCTTCTGGGAAGCTTCAAGCCTCTTCCTATTCCCGAGTGGAAGTGGGAAAGGATAGCTATGGATTTTGTGGTTAGTTTACCTCGTTCAAAGGATGTATACAATTCTATCTGGGTGATTGTAGACAAGTTGACGAAGTCTGCACATTTCTTGCCTGTGAAAGCCACATATTCAGTTGCTAGATTGGCGAAGTTGTACGTGAAGCATATTGTATGCCTTCATGTAGTACCTGTGTCCATTGTGTCAGATAGAGGTTCGGTGTTTACTTCTCATTTTTGGCAGAAGTTGCAGGAAGCGATGGGCACTAGGTTGGATTTTAGTATTGCTTTTCATCCTCAGACAGATGGTCAGTCTGAGAGGATGATCCAGACATTGGAAGATATATTGAGGATGTGTGTCCTGGATTTGGGAGGTAGCTGGGATGATCATTTGTCGCTTGTTGAGTTTGCATATAATAACAACTACCATAACAGTATTGGTATGGCATCGTATGAGGCGTTGTATGGAAGGAAGTGTAGATCCCCTCTGAGTTGGGATGAGATTGATGAGAGAGCTTTGACTGGACCTGAGATGGTTCAGGATGCTGCAGAGAAAGTCGTCGTGATTAAGCGCAGATTAGAGACCGCAGTTAGTAGACAGAAGAGTTATGCGGATCCTAGGCGCAGAGATGTGGAGTTTCAGGTTGGAGATTTTATTTTTCTGAAAGTATCTCAGATGAAGGGTGTGATGAGATTTGGTAGGAAGGGTAAGTTAGCACCGAGATATATTGGACTGTTTGAGATTCTGGAGAAAGTTGGCACTGTTGCATATCGGTTGGATTTGCCTCCGAATATGTCGCAGGTGAATCCAGTATTTCATATCTCGATGTTGAGGAAGTATATCTCAGACCCTTCTCACATGTTGCAACCTGACAGTGTGGAAGTGAGTGAAGATTTGATGTTTGTGGAAGAACCTGTGGCGATCGTTGATTTTCAAGTTCGACAGTTACGATCGAAGCAGATTCCGATGGTCAAGGTTCTGTGGCGTAGCGACAGAGTCGAGGAGCATATGTGGGAGACTGAAGCTGAGATGCGAGCTTCTTACCCGTATCTCTTTCCTTCCTGATCCTGTAATCTTATCTTTTGGAATTCGGGGACGAATTCTTGTAAGGGGGGAAGACTGTAATATCCCGTGTTTTTAAAATATTTTTACACTGTACCGGGATATACAGTGTTAATAATTTTTGTGTATATATTACGACATTTTCATGAGTTGATATGTATTTAAAACCTATTTTAAATACTGTGTATTATTTATAGTGTTTTACGTAAAATTTTCCCGAGACTTGCATTTTCGGGGAAATTTTCACGTAAACAATGTATTATTAATTATTTTAAATGTATTTTCGGACTTGCATGAACTCATACGTATTTTTAAAATACTAAATAAAGCCTATGTGTGTGTATATTTATTTAATTAGGGTTTAATATATATTACCCTAATATTTTATTATTTATTTATTTATTTATTGTTATTTAATTATTTTATGTATTATTAAATTATTAAAATTATTTTATTATTATTTTATTATTTTATTTTTTTCTTTTTTTTCATTTTTTTTTTCTTTTTCTTTTCTTTTTCTTTCCTTTCTTTTTTTCTTTTTCTTCTTCTTCTTCTTCTTCTTCTTCTTCTTCTTCCCGTGTGCCCGACTCCCTTCCCTCCCGCTGTAACTCCGGTCACCTACCGTCGGTGTACCTCTCGGCTTGCCACCGTCGTTCCCAGCCGTCCCCCGCCGCCAGCAGCTCCCTTCCCCAGCGCCGGCAGCCCCTGTTTTCCATTTTTGGCCGAAATCTTCCCTTTGCCATTTCTCCTATTTTCGGCCACCATTTTTGACACCGCTAGTCTCTTTCTT
Organism: Mallotus nudiflorus; assembly: GCA_947683625.1. Taxonomy (NCBI): domain Eukaryota; kingdom Viridiplantae; phylum Streptophyta; class Magnoliopsida; order Malpighiales; family Euphorbiaceae; genus Mallotus; species Mallotus nudiflorus. The sequence continues at coordinate 104,822 of CANTUR010001402.1, read as the reverse complement.
CTCCTTGAGCTCCGGTGAGTGTGATTCCAGCTTTGGTTTAAGCTTCAATGGTATAGATTTGCTTAGGTTTCGAATTTTCCAATTCGGTCACATTAGGGTTTTCGAATTTTTTGAGCTTCAAACTGGTTGATTCATGAAAACTCCCTTCACAAATGTTGTTCCTAGTAGCTCAATCTACATTTTTGAATTTTTGTGGAATTTTTGGAGATTTTTTGGATTTTTGGGTATTTTTGAATATTTTAATATTATTTTCTAATTTTCGGAAATTAATTATTTAAATTATGAAATTGGAGTTTATGGTTAAATTAGGTGTTGAAATGAATTATAGGAATTTATTTGGAATTTTTATGAATTTCTAAGTATTTATTTTGAATTATTGAAGTTTATGTAAATTTGAAAAATTAGGTTAAATGTGTTTTTAATTGAATTTAATTGGTTAATTGAGTTTAATTATTAATATTATTAATAAATATGTTGAGAAAATTAATTTTGGATAATTGTATAATTTTTGGTGAATTTTTGAAGTAATTTAAGTATATTTATATATATAGGGGTATTTTGGTAATTTTACCCTAAATTGTCTAAAAATGTAATTTAATTGGTTTTAATAGTTATTTAAGGTATAAAAAATGATTTCTAAAAATTATTTGGTATTTTTAACTAATTAAAAATATTTTTCGGGAATTATTTTCAATTATAGATATATAATATACGGTTTTACTAATAAAATGAGTTTTTATCGGTTTTTTACAGTGTTTTAAGGTTAATTATGTAATTTCTACTTATAAAATGAATTTCTATGTTGTAAGGATATTTTTTGTATTTTCGAAATTATTCTGTGTTTGTGGACCCCGGTCGGTAGATTGTACTCTGGAGTCCGACCGAGGGGTTATGGATTTGTGTTGAGCCTATTTTTTGAAGTGTATTTCTTTGCAGGGTCGGCTCTACTCTTTTGAGTAGAGAGATGTCCGTTTTACAGGGGAGGTTCTGTCGAATTTTTGATAGAATTCTCGTAAAACGTGATGTCCAGTCGAACCCTAAATTCTATTTCTGTGATTAAATACTCTAGATTGAATTCTAGGATTTCTATTAGGTTTATTCTAATGTCTGTCGTTATTGCTTATTTAGTTGCGTCGAGACCGAGGGCTAGTGGACCAGGCCCGTCGGACCCGTCTTGTGGAGCACATTAGGTGAGTTACTATACTATATATATACGCTTATGATGCATGATTTAGAAATGCATGTTTTATGTTGATTAAATATGCATAAATAATTTGATTATTTCTTAAGTTTATATTAAGTATATTTTTGGTTTATTTTTGGTATATAATAAATTATATACATGTTTTGTTAATAAAATATATTTAAAATATTTTTAAATATATTTTTAGTTTAATTTATGATTTGACTAGATTTATTTGACGTATATATATTCGAAATATACCTGGTTTACTTTTGGTATATTTCTGGTATATATATGGATTATATTGTTATTTCATTTACATTCATGCATCATTTATTTTTGTGAATGAATGTTTTATATTTAATGATGAAGGATATCGATAGAACGTGCTACCTAGTGGGCAGCACTAGGACCGAGTACGTACCGGTACGCCTATAGCTTTAGGCTATATTACTAACTATTTGTGGATATTGATTTGATATGATTATTGATATGTGTGAGATGTGGTTTGGGTGTGATTGCTGGAGCTCGGTTGACCAAGTGTCTCGGGGCCAATCACACTGGTAGTCAGACTGCTGGTGCTCGGTTGACTTAGTGTCTCGGGGCCAGTCTACTGTCTAAATGGATTAAGTGGATATATTTGGATTAAGTGAGCCCGTATGGCTAGAGTGTTGTCTAACACTATTTTCGAGGTTGCGATATTCTAGGGTTCTATGTGATCCTTCATAAACTAGGATTTTCAATAAAATATATAAAAATGATTTTTCTGCATCTGTGTGAATTTGCATGTATATATACATATTAAATATGTATTATTGACTGTATGCATTGTCATTTAGTGTGTATGTATATATATTATTGTAATTCACTCAGTGAGGTCTGACTCCCCTCCGTTGACTATTTTTTAGGAGAGTCAACTTCTTCAGACCTCAGTAGCAGGTCGATACGTCGGATTTCTTTCGCCCCGACTTCTTTTTGTAAATTATTTACTTGAGTCTTATTTTATAATCTAGATACTGCAGTAGTTATGAATTAAAGTATTGGATTTCATGTATTTTATTTTAAAGAGATGTATTATATTGAAACTGGATTTATACTGAAAGATATATATATGTGATGAGTTGAGAATTGATTTAAATCCAGTTGATGAAAATGTTATTATGATATTTAAGATTTTTATTTCCGCTGCATATATATATTATTGTTATTGTTACTATTGCATGTTTTATTTTATTTTTTTAGGCTTGCTATGGGTTCCGGATTCGAAAGAATTCCCGTTCCCTAGCGCCGGTCATGGCCCCCGTTTTGGGTCGTGACAAAGTTAGTATCAGAGTGGAGTTCTGTGTCAGGGCTTAGTTATGTGAGTTGTGGCCCTAGTTTTAAAGTTGTGTTTTCTTCTGGTAACTACTGTAGTGTATTAGGTTCGAGTATGTCTTGATAAGTATTCTTTGCTGTAGTTTTCTGCGTTATTCCTCCGTTGTCTGTTTTGTCTGAATCTTTTCATTTGTCTTTTCAGTATGAGGAGGCGAGCGCGTGTCGCTCCACCGGTCGTTGAGGCCGAGGATGATGAGTCTTTTCAGTATGAGGTTTTGCCTCCTGAGCAGCCAGTTAGATGTAGAGGTCATGGCAGAGGTAGACCTCGAGGAGCGACAGGTCACCGTAGGCAGAGAGAGTTACAGGATGAGGAGCCTGTTGAGCCTGAATTTGATATTCCTATTCCTCCAGTCGTTCAACCTGTTCAGCCTGCCTATCAGCAGGGTATGTCTGACCCTGAGGCAGCTTTGTTCTATGCCCGAGTTGGCAGGATTGCTTTTGATGGTACTTTCGATCCGTTAGATTTTCTGCATGCGATTGAGACTAGGACTTGGACTGCTCATACCGAGTACCAGCGGATCATGATCGTTGAGTTTTCTGTAGAGGGACCAGCTCTATATTGGTTCATTCAGATGATCCAGCCCTACATGATGATGATGACGTGGGCTCAGTTTCAAGAGCGATTTATGAGGAGATTTTGTCCAGAGCCTCTTCATTTGAGTTATCATCTCCGTCTGACCAGTATTTCTCATGGAGATCGATCTGTAGAGGAGTACACCCGAGAGTTTCTTCGTCTGGGTAGATATGCTAAGGATCTGATGCGAGATCAGTATTTCGCAGTCACTACGTACGTTACTGGTTTGGGTTCAGCTTTTGTTGGTATGCCTACAGCAGGCCTTACTCTGGAGTTTGTGATTGAGTTAGCCAAGGAGATTGAGTTGAGGCTAGTTAGGCAGGGAGCGATGCCTGATTATTACCAGCTAGGGGTTCAGTCGAGTGGATTGCAGGCTACTCCGTATTCGAGTTTTCATGTTGGTTCGAGTAGTCAGCAGTGAGGTCTGACTCAGTAGAGTCAGAGACAGCAGCAGCGAGTGCATCGGAGCAGTAGACATGGCCGTGGAGGTCAGCGTAGACCATTTAGATTTGGGTCAGGTGCTTCGAGCAGCAGCAGTGGTCGTAGTTCTGGATCAGTGGCCAGTGTTTGTCAGACTTATGGTAGAGTCCATCAGGGACCGTGTTATCTGACACCATTGACATGCTTCAGATGCGGGCAGACAAGACATTTTGCCAGATCGTGTCCTTATTCCGGGTATCAACAACAACAAATTCTACGATTCCCACAGCAGTCGATTGCTAGTGCTGCACCCGTGCCATTTCAGTTACCACCAGCCCAGCATCAGAGTTCCACTCAGTTTGTTCCATAATAGAGTCGTGGTAGAGGTACTAGAGGAGGTGCCAGAGGTGTTGGCCAGGCTTCTACCAGTCAGCAGGGAGGTCGAGGTCAAGCCAGAGTTTTCCATCTCACTCAGCAGGATGCTCAGGCATCTAATGCAGTCGTGGCAGGTATTGTTTCTGTTTATTACCTGGATGCTTGGGTTTTGTTTGATCCGAGTGCCACGCATTCCTTTGTTTCTCCTATTTTTGCTTCTAAATCTTATTGGCAAGCTTCGAGGATGGCTTTTCCTTTGTCTGTTGCCACTCCTTTGAGCGATTCCTTGGACGCCGATATTGTTCTTTCTGGTTGTCCAGTTCTCGTGGGAGATAGAGAATTACCCGCTGACTTGATTTTGTTGGATGTGATGGAGTTTGATGTTATTTTGGGAATGGATTGGTTATCTCAGCACTATACCGTGGTAGATTGCAGGAATAAAGAGGTGACTTTCAGAATTCCTGATGAAGAAGAGTTTAAGTTTGTTGGTGATAGGAGTTCAGCACCTCAGAATCTTATTTCTGCTGTTGCAGCTAGGAAGTTGTTGAGGAAAGGTTGTCAGGGATATTTGGCATTGGTCAGGGATACTTCAGTGGAGAAGTTGTTACTCACAGATGTTCCTGTTGCTTGTGAGTTTCCTGATGTTTTTCCCGAGGAGTTGCCAGGTTTACCACCTCACAAAGAGATTGAGTTCTGTATAGATGTGGTTCCAGGTACTACTCCTATATCTATGCCACCCTATCGAATGGCTCCTATAGAGTTGAAAGAGTTGAAGGAGCAGTTGCAAGAGTTGTTGGATAAAGGTTTTATTAGACCTAGTGTTTCTCTTTGGGGTGCACCAGTCTTGTTTGTGCAGAAGAAGGATGGTACCCTGAGACTGTGCATTGACTACAGAGAGCTGAATAAGGTGACAGTGAAGAACAAGTATCCTCTCCCGAGGATAGATGATTTTTTTGATCAGCTACAGGGTGCACAGTTCTTTTCTAAAGTTGACTTGAGGTCAGGTTATCATCAGCTGCGGATCAGTGAATCCGATATTCCTAAGACAGCGTTCCGCACTCGATATGGTCATTATGAGTTTCTGGTGATGTCTTTTGGTTTGATTAATGCACCAATAGCTTTTATGGATTTGATGAATAGGGTATTCAGACCGTATGTGGATCAGTTTGTGGTAGTCTTCATTGATGATATACTGATTTATTCTACGAGTATGGAAGAGCATGTATATTACTTGAGGATTGTACTACAGACACTGAGAGATCATCAGCTTTATGCTAAATTCTCAAAGTGTGATTTCTGGATGGAGAGTGTTTCTTTTCTTGGACACGTAGTGTCTAAAGAAGGTATTTAGGTTGATCCACAGAAGTTTGAGGCAGTATCTGAATGGCCTAGACCTACTTCTATTATAGAGATTCAAAGTTTTCTGGGTTTAGCCGGGTATTATAGGCGGTTTGTGCAGGATTTTTCTAGAATTGCAACCCCTATGACTTGCTTGACTTAGAAGAATGTTAGATTTGAGTGGTCAGAAGCTTGTGAGAATAGTTTCCAATTGTTGAAGGAGAAATTGACCACAGCGCTAGTGTTAGCTTTGCCTAATAGTGTGGATAAGTTCACAGTTTACTGTGATGCCTCTAGAATTGGTCTTGGTTGTGTATTGATGCAGAATGGAAGGGTGATAGCCTATGCTTCAAGGCAGTTGAAGAAGCATGAGCAGAACTATCCCACACATGATCTTGAGATGGCTGCAGTGATCTTTGCTTTGAATATCTGGAGACATTATTTGTACGGGGTGACTTGTGAGATATTTACTGATCACAAGAGCCTTAAGTACATTTTCCAGCAGCCAGATCTGAATTTGAGGCAGAGAAGATGGTTGGAACTATTGAAGGATTACGACTGTGAGATTCTATATCATCCGGGTAAAGCTAATGTGGTAGCAGATGCCTTGAGTAGGAAGTCCTCAGGTAGTCTTGCTCACATCAGTGTTGAGAGGAGACCATTGATCTAGGAATTGCATTTGTTGGTGGATCAGGGTTTGATGATGAAGATTAGTAGATCAGGTGGACTGCTAGCTCAGTTTAAAGTGCGATATGTACTGAGGGATAGGATTAAAGCAGCTCAGAGCTGAGATCCTATTCTAGAAGAGCTTGCAGAGAATGTCAGAGCAGGGAAGTTCACTGATTTCACACTCGATGATGATGGTGTGTTGTGGATCAGTGGTAGATTGTGTGTTCCTGATGTGGATCATTTGAGAGAGGAGATTTTAGAGGAAGCACATTCTACAGCTTACAGCGTTCATCCGAGTGTCACTAAGATGTACCACAGTATCAGAGATCTATACTGGTGGGATGGATTGAAGAAGGATGTCACTGATTATGTTGCGAAGTGCTTGACGTGTCAGCAAGTGAAAGCCGAACATCAGAAGCCTTCTGGGAAGCTTCAGCCTCTTCCTATTCCCGAGTGGAAGTGGGAAAGGATAGCTATGGATTTTATGGTCGGTTTACCTCGTTCAAAGGATGGATACGATTCTATCTGGGTGATTGTAGACAGGTTGACGAAGTCTGCACATTTATTGCCTGTGAAAGCCACATATTCAGTTGCTAGATTGGCGAAGTTGTACGTGAAGCATATTGTATGCCTTCATGGAGTACCTGTGTCCATTGTGTCAGATAGAGGTTCGGTGTTTACTTCTCATTTTTTGCAGAAGTTACAGGAAGCGATGGGCACTAGGTTGGATTTTAGTACTGCTTTTCATCCTCAGACAGATGGTCAGTCTGAGAGGACGATCCAGACATTGGAAGATATGTTGAGGATGTGTGTCCTGGATTTGGGAGGTAGCTGGGATGATCATTTGTCGCTTGCTGAGTTTGCATATAATAACAGCTACCATAGCAGTATTGGTATGGCACCGTATGAGGCGTTGTATGGAAGGAAGTGTAGATCCCCTCTGAGTTGGGATGAGATTGGTGAGAGAGCTTTGACTGGACCTGAGATGGTTCAGGATGCTGCAGAGGAAGTCGACGTGATTAAGCACAGATTAGAGACCGCAGTTAGCAAACAGAAGAGTTATGCGGATCCTAGGCGCAGAGATGTGGAGTTTCAAGTTGGAGATTTTGTTTTTCTGAAAGTATCTCCGATGAAGGGTGTGATGAGATTTGGTAGGAAGGGTAAGTTAGCACCGAGATATATTGGACCGTTTGAGATTCTGGAGAGAGTTGGCACTGTTGCATATCGGTTGGATTTGCCTCCGAGTATGTCACAGGTGCATCCAGTATTTCATATCTCGATGTTGAGGAAGTATATCTCAGACCCTTCTCACTTGTTGCAACCTGACAGTGTGGAAGTGAGTGAAGATTTGACGTTTGTGGAAGAACCTGTGGCGATCATTGATTTTCAAGTTCGACAGTTGCGATCGAAGCAGATTCCGATGGTCAAGGTTCTGTGGCGTAGCGACAGAGTCGAGGAGCATACGTGGGAGACTGAAGCTGAGATGCGAGCTTCTTACCCGTATCTCTTTCCTTCCTGATCCTGTAATCTTATCTTTTGGAATTCGGGGACGAATTCTTGTAAGGGGGGAAGACTGTAATATCCCGTGTTTTTAAAATATTTTTACACTGTACCGGGATATACAGTGTTAATAATTTTTGTGTATATATTACGACATTTTCATGAGTTGATATGTATTTAAAACCTATTTTAAATACTGTGTATTATTTACAGTGTTTTACAGTGTTTTACGTAAAATTTTCTCGAGACTTGCATTTTCGGGGAAATTTTCACGTAAACAATGTATTATTAATTATTTTAAATGTATTTTCGGACTTGCATGAACTCATACATATTTTTAAAATACTAAATAAAGCCTATGTGTGTGTATCTTTATTTAATTAGGGTTTAATATATATTACCCTAATATTTTATTATTTATTTATTGTTATTTAATTATTTTATGTATTATTAAATTATTAAAATTATTTTATTATTATTTAATTATTTAATTATTTAATTTTTCTTTTTTTTCTTTTTTTTCTTTTTTCTTTTTCTTTTCTTTTTCTTTCCTTTCTTTTTTTCTTTTTCTTTTTCTTCTTCATCTTCTTCTTCCCGTGTGCTCGACTCCCTTCCCTCCCACTGCAACTCCGGTCACCTACCATCGGTGTGCCTCCCGGCTTGCCACCGCCGTTCCCAGCCGTCCCCCGCCGCCAGCAGCTCCCTTCCCCAGCGTCGGCAGCCCCTGTTTTTCATTTTTGGTCAAAATCTTCCCTTTGCCGTTTCTCCCATATCCGACCATCGTTTTTTACACCGCCAGTCTCTTTCTTCTCCTTGAGCTCCGGTGAGTGTGATTCTAGCTTTGGTTTGAGCTTAAATGGTCTAGATTTGCTTAGGTTTCGAATTTTCCAATTCGGTCACATTAGGGTTTTCGAATTTTTTGAGCTTCGAATTGGTTGATTCATGAAAACTCCCTTCACAAATATTGTTCCTAGTAGCTCAATCTAAATGTATAAATTTTTGTGAAATTTTTGGAGATTTTTTAGATTTTTGGGTATTTTTGAATATTTTAATATTATTTTCTAATTTTCGGAAATTAATTATTTAAATTATGAAATTGGAGTTTATGGTTAAATTAGGTGTTGAAATGAATTATAGGAATTTATTTGGAATTTTTATGAATTTCTAAGTATTTATTTTGAATTATTGAAGTTTATGTAAATTTGAAAAATTAGGTTAAATGTGTTTTTAATTGAATTTAATTGGTTAATTGAGTTTAATTATTAATATTATTGATAAATATATTGAGAAAATTAATTTTGGATAATTGTATAATTTTTGGTGAATTTTTGAAGTAATTTAAGTATATTTATATATATAGGGATATTTTGGTAATTTTACCCTAAATTGTCTAAAAATGTAATTTAATTGGTTTTAATAGTTATTTAAGGTATAAAAATGATTTCTACAAATTATTTGGTATTTTTAACTAATTAAAACTATTTTTCGGGAATTATTTTCAATTATATATATAATATACGGTTTTACTAATAAAATGAGTTTTTATCGGTTTTTTACAGTGTTTTAAGGTTAATTATGTAATTTCTACTTAAAAAATGAATTTCTATGTTGTAAGGATATTTTTGGTATTTTCAAAATTATTCTGTGTTTGTGGACCCCGGTCGGTAGATTGTACTCTGGAGTCCGACCGAGGGGTTATGGATTTGTGTTGAGCCTATTTTTTGAAGTGTATTTCTTTGCAGGGTCGGCTCTACTCTTTTAAGTAGAGAGTAGAGAGATGTCCGTTTTACAGGGGAGGTTCTGTCGAATTTTTGATAGAATTCTCGTAAAACGTGATGTCCAGTCGAACCCTAAATTCTGTTTCTGTGATTAAATACTCTAGATTGAATTCTAGAATTTCTATTACGTTTATTCTAATGTCTGTCGTTATTGCTTATTTAGTTGCACCGAGACCGAGGGCTAGTGGACCAGGCCCGTCGGACCCGTCTCGTAGAGCGCATTAGGTGAGTTACTATACTATATATATATGCTTAGGATGCATGATTTAGAAATGCATGTTTTATGTTGATTAAATATGCATAAATAATTTGATTATTTCTTAAGTTTATATTAAGTATATTTTTGTTTTATTTTTGGTATATAATAAATTATATACATGTTTTGTTAATAAAATATATTTAAAATATTTTTAAATATATTTTTAGTTTAATTTATGATTTGACTAGATTTATTTGACGTATATATATTCGAAATATACCTGGTTTACTTTTGGTATATTTCTGCTATATATATGGATTATATTGTTATTTCATTTACATTCATGCATCATTTATTTTTGTGAATGAATGTTTTATATTTAATGATGAAGGATATCGATAGAACGTGCTACCTAGTGGGCAGCACTAGGACCGAGTACGTACCGGTACGCCTATAGCTTTAGGCTATATTACTAACTATTTATGGATATTGATTTGATATGATTATTGATATGTGTGAGATGTGGTTTGGGTGTGATTGCTGGAGCTCGATTGACCAAGTGTCTCGGGCTAATCACACTGGCAGTCAGACTGCTGGAGCTCGGTTGACTTAGTGTCTCGGGGCCAGTCTACTGTCTAAATGGATTAAGTGGATATATTTGGATTAAGTGAGCCCGTATGGCTAGAGTGTTGTCTAACACTATTTCCGAGGTTGCGATATTCTAGGGTTCTATGTGATCCTTCATAAACTGGGATTTTCAATAAAATATATAAAAATGATTTTTCTGCATCTGTGTGAATTTGCCTGTATATATACATATTAAGTATGTATATTATTGACTGTATGCATTGTCATTTAGTGTGTATGTATATATATTATAGTAATTCACTCAGTGAGGTCTGACTCCCCTCCATTGACTATTTTTCAGGAGAGTCAAACTTCTTCAGACCTCAGTAGCAGGTCGATACACCAGATTTCTTCGGCCCCGGCTTCTTTGTGTAAATTATTTACTTGAGTCTTATTTTATAATCTAGATACTGCAGTAGTTGTGAATTAAAGTATTGGATTTCATGTATTTTATTTTAAAGAGATGTATTATATTGAAACTGGATTTGTACTGAAAGATATATATATGTGATGAGTTGAGAATTGATTTAAATCCAGTTGATGAAAATGTTATTATGATATTTAAGATTTTTATTTCCGCTGCATATATATATTATTGTTATTGTTACTATTGCATGTTTTATTTTATTTTTTTTAGGCTTGCTACGGGTTCCGGATTCGAAAGAATTCTCGTTCCCTAGCGCCGGGTCATGGCCCTTGTTTTGGGTCGTGACAGCAGCACTAGGACCGAGTACGTACCGGTACGATGATAGAATTTAGGTTAAATTACTAACCTATTTATGGATATTGATTGGATTGATTTAATTGATGTGAGATGCGATTTGAGAGTGTGATTGCTGGAGCTCGATTGACCAAGTGTCTCGGGGCCAATCACACTGATAGTCAGATTGCTAGAGCTCAGTTGACTTGGCGTCTCAGGGCCAGTCTACTGTCTAAATGGAACAAGTGAATTTATTTGGAATAAGTGAGCTTGTATGGCTAGAGTGTTGTCTAACACTATTTGAGGTTGCGATCATCTAGGGTTATATTTGATCCTTCATAAACGGTTATTATTTTCAGTATTTATATAAAATGATTTTGCTGCATCTGTGTGTTTTTACATGTATATATATTTATTATATATACTATTGAATGTGTTCATTTGTCATTTAGTTATGCATGTATATATATTATAACAATTCACTCAATGAGGTATAACTCCCCACCGTTGACTATTTTTCAAGAGTGTCTTAGTCTTTAGTCCTCAGTAGTAGACCCTTACGCCGGATTTCTTCTGCCCTGACTTTACTATGTAAATTGCTTACTTAATTTTATATTGTATTCTAAACATTGCAGTAGTTGTTTTATTGAATAACATGTACTATATATGTTTGAGATTTGTATTTTAAAGAATTAAAACAAGAATTTGTATTAAAAGATATTATATATATGAGATGAGTTTGTTTCATCTAATGAGATGGTGGATTATTATTATTACATATGAGATTTTAATTTTTGCTGCAAGATATTTTATTTATATTATTATTATTGCATGCTTTTATTTTATTTTTAAGGTTTGCTACGAGTTCCGGATTCGAAAGAATTCCCGTTCCTTAGCGCCGGTCATGGCCCCCCTATTTTGGTTAGTGAAAAAGTTGGTATCAGAGCGGAGTTCTGTGTCAGGGCTTTAGTTGTGTGAGTTATGGCCCTAGTTTTTAGTGTTGTGTTTTCTTTCGAAACTAATGCAGTGAATTAGGTTCGAGTATGTCTTGATACGTATTCCTTGATTTAGTTTTCTGCGTTATCCTCTGTTGTCTATTTTGTCTAAATCCTTCTGTTTGTCTTTTTAGAATGAGGAGGCGAGCACGTGGTCGCTCCACCGGTCATTGAGGCCGAGGATTATGAGTCTTTTCAGGATGAGGTCTTACCTCTTGAGCCGCCAGTTAAACGTAGAGATTGTGGTAGAGGTAGACCTCGATGAGCGGCAGGTCACCATAGACGGAGAGAGATACAAGATGAGGAGCTTGTAGAGCTAGAGTATAAGGATATTCCTGTACCTTCGATAGTTCAGCCTGTTCAGCTTGCTTATCAGCAGGGTATGTCTCTGACCCTGAGGTAGCTCTGTTCTATGCCAGAGTTGGCAGGATTGCTTTCGATAGGATGTATGATCCATTGGATTTTATGCATGCAATCGAGACTAGGACTCGAACTGGTCACATCGAGTACTAGCGGATCATGATCGTCGAGCTTTCACCAGCCCTGGATTGGTTCATTCAGATGATCCAGCCTTATATGATGACGATGACCTGGGCTCAGTTCAGAGAGCGATTCATGAGGAGATTTTACCCAGAGCCGCTTTGCATGAGTTATCGACTCCGGTTGACTAGTATTTCTCGCAGTGACAGATTAGTTGAGGAGTATACTCAAGAGTTCCTCCAGCTTGGTAGATATGCAGAGGATCTGATGCGAGACCAGTACTTCACAGTCACCCACCAATGTCACTGGATTAGGTTCTGCATTTGTTGGTATGCCTACAGCGGGCCTTACTCTGGACTCGGTGATTGAGTTGGTCAAGGAGATTGAGCTGAGGCTAGTCAGGTAGGGAGCTATGCCTAATTATTGCCAGTTGGGTGTACAGTCAGGTGGATTCTAAACTACTCTGTACTCGAGTTTCCAAATTGGTACGAGTAGTCAGCAGAGAGGTCCAGCTCAGCAGATTCAGAGACAGTAGCAGCGAGTACATCGAAGTAGTAGACATGGTCGTGGAGGTCAGCGTAGACCATTTAGACTTTGATCAAGTGCTTCGAGTAGCAGCAGGTGTGTGCTTAATGTGTATATATATTATTAATTTATATTATTATAAGTTAAAGTTATAATATATATATATATATATATATATATATATATATATATATATATATATATATATATATATATATATATATATATATATATAAAGAAAGAAAGAAAGAAACTCATCTTCTTCACCCCCGACGCCATTCCCTCCCCCTCGTCTCATCGCTGCAAGTCCGATCACAGGCCGTCGGTATGCCTCCTAGAGTGCCGCCTTCCTCTCCAACTGCTCCACTGTAATATCCCGAGTTTTTAAATAATTTTAAACTGCATCGGGATATGCAGTGTTAATAATTTTTATACATATTTATGATATTCTTATGAGTTGTTATTTATTAAAGTTAATTTTAATTATATTATATTATTTTAAGTTCTTTACGTAAAATTTTTCCGAGAATTATATTTTCGAGGAAATTAAGACGTAAATAATTTAATATTAATTATTTTAAATGGTTTTACGAATTTGCATGAACTCATATATAATTTTAAAGTGCTAAATAAAATGTATGTATGTACATTTATTTAAAAATAAATTAGGGTTTAATTAATTAAATTAATTTTTAATATTTAGTTTTAATAGTAATTAATTAATTATATATGTGTATATATTATTAAAATATGTGTGTGGTGTATATTTAATGTGTGTGAGATTATATATTATTATAATATATAGTATAGTTATATATATACATATATATACATAATTATTTAACAAAAACTAAAGTTCACATTAATTACAAAATTGCCCCTTTCTTCCTCCTCTTCTTCACGATCGTCCCTCACCCTCACCATCTATTTCTTCTCTGATTAAAGCGCCTCCAGCCCTTTCGCCATCGACCACCTCCTCACCAGCCAGCTCTGCCGCCTTCTCTTCCTTCTTCGGCGCCATTCGAAGCTCGAAAAAGCTGGATGATCGAAAGTTAAGCCATCTCTGTTTCTCATGATTCCGATCACCATTTTTCACACCGCCGGTCTCTATCTTCTCCTTGAGCTCCGGTGAGTGTGATTCCAAGTTTTGTTTCACTTAAAATGGTCTAGATTTTCCTAGGTTTTGATTTTACATTTTCGGCCACTTTGAGTTTTCAAATTTTTTTGAGCTTCAATTTGATTGATTCAAGCAAACTTCCTTCACAAACTTTGATCTTAGTAGCTTAATCTACCTTTGTGAATTTTTGTGGAATTTATTTTGATTTTTGGGAATTTTATTATTATTTTCTAATTTTTAAAAATTAATTAATTAAATTATGAAATTGTGTTTTATGGTAATTATAGGTGTTGAAATGCATTTTAGAAATTTATTGGTAAGTTTTGTGAATTTTATATATTTATTTGGAATTTATTAAGTTTATGTAATTTTGAAAAATTAGGTTAATTATGTGTTTAATTGAAATTAATTGGTTAATTGAGTACATTTGTTGATATTATTGAATTATATGTTGAGAAAAATTAATTTTGAGTAATTATACTATTTTTGGTGAATTTTTTATTAATTTTAGTGAATTTATATATATAGGGGTATTTTGGTAATTTGACACTAAATTGGTTTAAAAATGTAATTAAATTGGTTTTATTAGTTATTTAAGGTATAAAAATGATTTCTATAAATTCTTTAGTATTTTTAACTAATTAAAAATATTTTTTGTAAATTATTTTCAAATTATATATATAATATAGATTTTTCTAAATAAATGAGTTTTTATCAGTTTTAATGTGTTTTAGGGTTAATTATGTAAATTGGATTGATAAAATGTGTTTTTATTATAAAAGGGCATTTTCGGTATTTTTATAATTATTCTGTGAATTGTGAACCTCGGTCTGTGAATTGTAGTTTGAAGTCCGACCGAGGGTGTCACGACCCAAAACAGGGGCCATGACCGGCGCTAGGGAACGGGAATTCTTTCGAATCCAGAACCCGTAGTAAGCCTAAAAATAAAATAAAACATGCAATAGTAACAATAACAGTAATATATATATGCAGCGGAAATAAAAATCATAAATATAATAATAACATTCTCATCACTGATTTAAATCAAATCTCATCTCATATATATATAATCTTTCAGTACAAATCCAGCTTCAATATAATACATCTCTTTAAATAAAATACATGAAATCCCACACTTTAATTCATAACTACTACAGTGTCTAGATTATAATAAAAATAAGACTCAAGTAAATAGATTACACAAAGAAGCCGGGGCGGAAGAAATCCGACGTATCGACCTGCTACTGAGGTCTGAAGAAGTTGACTCTCCTGAAAAATAGTCAACGGAGGGGAGTCAGACCTCACTGAGTGAATTACTATAATATATATACATACACACTAAATGATAATGCATACAATCAACAGTATATATATAATATGTATATATACAGGCAATTACACACAGATGCAATAAAATCATTTTATATATTTTCATTAAAAATCATCTTTTATGAAGGATCATATAGAACCCTAGAATATCGCAACCCTCAAAAATAGTGTTAGACAACACTCTAGCCATACAGACTCACTTAATCCAAAGATATCCACTTAATCCATTTAGACAGTAGGACTGGCCCCGAGACACTAAGTCAACCGAGCTCCAGCAGTCTGACTGCCAGTGTGATTGGCCCCGAGACACTTGGTCAACCGAGCTCCAGCAATCACACCCAAACCATATCTCACACATCAATAATCACATCAAATCAATATTCACAAATAGTTAGTAATATAGCCTAAAGCTATAGGCGTACCGGTACGTACTCGATCCTAGTGCTGCCCACTAGGTAGCACGTTCTATCGATATCCTTCATTAATAATATAAATCATTCATTCATAAAAATAAATGATGCATGAAGTTCAATAAAATAACAACATAAACCATATATATACTCGAAATATACCAAGTAAACCAGGTATATTTCGAGTATATATATGTCAAATGAATTCAATCAAATTATAAATTAAGTTGGAAATATATTTAAAAACATTTTAAATATATTTTATTTACAAAACATGCATATAATTTAATATATACCAAAAATAAACCAAAAATATACTTAAATACAAATCATATTATTTATGCATTTTAATCGAAATAGAATATATATTTCTAAATCATGCATCCTAAGCATATATATATATAGTATAGTAACTCACCTAGTGCGCTCCACGAGATGGATCCGACGGGCCTGGTCCACTAGCCCTCGGTCTCCGGCACAACTAAACAAACAAATAACGACAGACATTAGAATAAACCTAACAGAAATCCTAGAATTCGATCTAGAGTATTAAACACAGAATCAGAAATTAGGGTTCGACTGGATATCACATTTTACGAGAATTCTATCGAAAATCCGGTAGAACCTCCCCTGTAAAATGGACATCTCTCTACTCAAAAGAGTAGAGCTGACCCTGCAAGGAAATACACTTTGAAAAACTACACAAAGCACAATCAAAATCCCACGATCGGACTCCAAACTACAGTCCACCGACTGGGTCCACAAACACAGAATAAATTTCAGATATACCAAAAATACCCTTAAATAATAGAAATTCATTTTATACGTTGAAATTATGTAATTAACCTTTAAACACAGTAAAAACCAATAAAAACTCATTTTATTAGAAAAAACCGTATATTATATATATAATTGAAAATAATTCACGAAAAATAGTTTTAATTAGTTAAAAATACCAAATAATTTATAGAAATCATTTTTATACCTTAAATAACTATTAAAACCAATTAAATTACATTTTTTAGCCAATTTAGGGTAAAATTACCAAAATACCCCTATATATATAAATATACTATAATTACTTCAAAAATTCACCAAAAATAGTATAATTATCTAAAATTAATTTTATCAACATATTTATCAATAATATCAATAATTAAACTCAATTATCCAATTAAATTCAATTCAAAACATAATTAACCCTAATTTCCCAAATTTACATAAACTTCAATAATTCAAAATAAATACTTAGAAATTCATAAAAATTCCAAATAAATTCCTATAATTCATTTCAACACCTAATTTAACCATAAAACATAATTTTATAATTTAAATAATTAATTTCCGAAAATTAGAAAATAATATTAATTATTCAAAAATACCCAAAAATCCAAAAAATCTCCAAAAATTCCAAAAAAATTCACACATGAATATTAAGCTACTAGAAACAACATTTGTGAAGGGATTTTCCATGAATCAATCAATTCAAAGCTCAAAAAAAATCAAAAACCCTAATATGATCGAAATTAAAAATTCGAAACCTAAGCAATTCTAGACCATTTTAGCTCAAACCAAAGCTAGAATCACACTCATCAGAGCTCAAGGAGAAGAAAGAGACTGGCGGTGTCAAAAACGGTGGCCAAAATCACGAGGGAAGAAGAAAATGCAAACTCTCGGCTTCAGGCGATATCAAGCTTCCCCGGCGTCGGAAATGAGCTTTGCAAGCGGCGAAACGGCTAGAGGAAGGTGGTGGCACACCGGACGGCACTCTCACGGCAAGGGAACGGCACGGCAGGCGTCTGGACCGCGAAGGGAAGGTGATCGGGGAAGAAGGAGTAGTCGGGGGCAGTTTTGTCATTTTTCGAAGTTTGATTTTTTTGATATATAATGTGTATATATATATAGATTATACTATATATTAAAATAATATTAAATCACACACATTAAATATACACCACACACATAAAATTTAATATTTTAATAATTTATACTAAATAAAAATAATTAAATAACAATAAAACTAATAAATAATTAATAAAATATTAGGATAATACTAAACCCTAATTAAATAAATATCACACATAGGCTTTATTTAGTAATTTAAAAATACGCGTGAGTTCATGCAAGTCCGAAAATATATTTAAAATAATTAATAATAAATTATTTACGTGAAAATTTCCCCGAAAATGCAAGTTCCGGGAAAATTTTACGTAAAGCACTATAAATAAAACACAGTATTTAAAATAGGTTTTAAATACATATCAACTCGTGAAAATATCATAATATATATACACAAATTATTAACACTGCATATCCCGGTACAGTGTAAAAATATTTTAAAAATACGGGATATTACAGAGGGATTATGGTTATGAATTGAATTTGTTCAAAGTGTGTTTCTTTGCAGGATCGACTCTACTCTTTGAGTAGAGAGATGTCTGTTTTACAGGGGAGATTCTACCGGATTTTCGGTAGAATTCTCGTAAAACATGTTGTCCCGGTCGAATTCTGATTCTAATTCTGTGTCTAGTATTCTAGATCGAGTTTCTAGAAATTTGAATAGAATTATTCTGATTTCCTGTTATCATTTGTTTGTTTAGTTACACCGAGATCGAGGCCTAGTGGACCAGTCCCGTTAGATCCGTCTTGAGGAGCGCAATAACAATGAGTTGTTATTTTATATATATATGTTTTAGGGTGCATGTTTTAGAAATGTATGGTTTATTTTGAAAAAATATGCATAAATGATTTAATTAGTACTTAGGATTATTTTTGGTATATTTTGATATATTTTAAATTATATGCATGCTTTATTAAACATTTATATTTAAAATGTTTTTAAATATATTTCTAGTTTATTTTACAATTATATTGGATTTATTTGACGTATATATACTCGAAATATACCTGGTTTACTTTTGGTATATTCCTAGTATATATATATGGTTTATGTTGCTATTCTATTGAAATTCATGCCTCATTTATTTTTGAATGTATGTTTTATATATATTAATGAAGGATATCAATAGAATGTGCTACCTAGTGAGTAGCACTAGGACCGAGTACGTACCGGTACGTTGATAGCATTTAGGCTTCATTACTAACCATTTGTGGATATTGATCGGATTAATTTGATTTGATGTGTAATGTGATTTGGAAGTGTGATTGCTAGAGCTCGGTTGACTTAGTGTCTCGGGGCCAATCACACTAATAGTCAGACTGCTGGAGCTCGGTTGACTTAGTGTCTTGGGGCCAGTCTACTGTCCAAATGGAACAAATGAATATATTTGGAATAAGTGAGCCTGTATGGCTAGAGTGTTGTCTAACACTATTTAAGGTTGCAATTTTTTTCTAAGGTTCTATTTGATCCTTCATAAACAGCGATTTTTCAGAAAAAATATAAAAATGATTTTGCTGCATCTGTGTGTAATTGCCTGTATATACATTTATTATATATACTATTGACTGTGTGCATTGCCATTTAGTTATGCATGTATATATATTATAACAATTCACTTAGTGAGGTCTAACTCCCCTCCGTTGACTATTTTTTAGGAGAGTCATCGTCTTCAGACCTCAGTAGCAGACCCATACGCCGGATTTCTTTCACCCCGACTTCACTATATAAACTGCTTATCTGAGCCTTATTTTATAATCTAGACATTGCAATAGTTATAACAGTTGTGGAGTTTATAGATTATATTTGTGTGAGTTATGTATTTTAAAGATTTGAACTGGAATTTATATTAAAAGTTTATTTATATATGAGATGAGTTGTTCGATTTAATTTCATTTGGTGGATTATTATTTCAATATTTATGATTTTATTTCCACTGCAAAATACTTTATTTATGTTATTATTATTATTATTGCATGTTTTATTTTATTTTAAGGCTTGCTACGGGTTCTGGATTCAAAAGAATTCTCGTTCCCTAGCGCCAATCATGGCCCTTGTTTATGGTTGTGACATTTGCCACCTCCCATCATCTTCTCTGACACCGTATGTACCTGTGGCAGTCAAAATTTGATGAGAACCAACTCTCCTTTGTTCATTGACTTTCCGGCCACCAAATCCGGTGATTCCTGTGCCGTTGAGCTCCTAGAACTCCATAGAAGCCGATTCCAAGCTCCTTGTAGCTTGAAAACTCGATTTGGTAAGGATTTGAGCTTGATTTCATTTTCGGCCCTTTATGTTTCTCAATTTTTTTGAACTTTGATCTTTAAGATTCAAGCTTAGTTCCTTCACAAAGTATGCTTCCTTTAGCTTAATCTACACTTTAGAATTTTTGTGGAATTTTTGGAATTTATTTTGATTTTTGTGAATTTTTTATTATGTTATTATTATTTTCTAATTTTCATAAATTAATTAAATTAATTGTGATTTTTAGTGTTGATGGTGGTTGAAATTAATTTTAGAATTTAATTTATAATTTTTGTGTAATTAATATAATTTTTTTTAGTTTATGTGAATTTTGGAAATATAGGTTATGTATGTGTTTTGTTAAAACTAATTGGTTAATTGAGTACAATTGTTGATTTTATTGAATTATATGTTGAGAAAATAATTTTAGAGTATTTATATAATTTTTATTGAATTTTTGGGTAATTATAGTATATTATGTGAATTTTTATATATTAGTGGTATTTTGGTAATTTGATAGTAATTTTAGTTAAATATTAAGTTTAATTGGTTTTAATAATTATTTGAAGAATAAAAATGATTTTTACAAATTATTTTCTATTTTTAACTAATTAAAACTATTTTTCAAAAATTATTTTCAAATTATATATAATATATTATTTTTGTAAATAAATGGGTTTTTAGTAATTTTTAGTATGTTTTTGGACTAATTGAGTAAATTGGATTTATTAAATGAATTTCTATTAATATTTGTGAATTTATCGAGAATTATCAATTTTTAATAATATTATATTAATGTTAGGGTTTTTAAGTAATTGTTAATTAAATAATTATTTTTAGTGTTTAAATATTTAAATTGCTATATTTTGGTATCAAAAGGGTATTTTGGTATTTATGGAATTTTAACATATTTTGTGAATTGTGGACCTCGATCGGTGGAATTTGCAGTTGGGGTTCTAATCGAGGGTTGTGAGCATATTTTATATTCAAAGTGTATTTTTCTTGTAGGACCGACTCTACTATTTAAGTAGAGAAATGTCCGTTTTACAGAAGAGGTTCTGCAGAATTTTTAGTAGAATTCTCGTAAAACGTGACATTCGGTCAAATTTCTATTCTCTATTTGTGTCTAGAATTCTAGATCGAGTTTCTAGAAATTAAGTTAGATTTATACTGATTTTCATGTTATTTATTTATTTATTAGTTGCGCTGAGACTGAGCCCTAGTGGACTAGGCCCGTCGGACTCGTCTCATGGAGCGCACAACTGTGAGTTATTATAATGTATATGCATTGCTTAGGGTGCATGTTTAGAATCATATGTTTTAAATACAGCTTTTTGCATAATTGATTATTTGAATATTTAAGTATATTTTAAGTATACTTTTAGTATATTTTTGGTATATTGTAAAATAAATGCATGTTTTCATTTTTCAATTAAATATGGCTTGTTTTTACATATATTATTGGCTTAATTTAATATGTTTCATGATTTATTTAAGCTGATTATACGTATATATACCTGAAATATACTTAGTTTATTTTAGGTTTGTTTTTGGTATATATATGGTATATTTGTTTATTTTAAATACCATTATTGTAATATCCCGAGTTTTTAAATAATTTTAAACTGCATCAAGATATGCAGTGTTAATAATTTTTATACATATTTATGATATTTTTATGACTTTGTTATTTATTAAAGCTAATTTTAATTATGTTATATTATTTTAAGAAATTTATGTAAAATTTTCCTAAGAATTTTATTTTCGGGGAAATTAAGATGTAAATAATTTAACATTAATTATTTTAAATAGTTTTACGAATTTGCATGAACTCATATATAATTTTAAAGTGTCAAATGAAATGCATATATGTACATTTATTTAAATTAGGGTTTAATTAATTAAATTATTTTTTATTGTATATATTTTTAATATTAATTAATTATATATGTGTATATGTTATTAAAATATGTGTGTGGTGTATATTTAATGTGTGTGAGATTATATATTATTATAATATATATATATATATATATATATATATATCAAAAAACAAAAGTTAGCAATATTTACGAAAATGCCATCGCATGCATCTCCTTCCTTCCCGATCATCCTCCATCGCAATTCAGCCACTGCAACCTGATTTTCTTACCGTCGATGCGCCTCTTGGCTTGCCACCACCACTTCTAGGCTTTCCCGATGTCTGAAGCCACCATTTCCGGTGTGTTTTGGCCGAAAAATCCAAGAGAGGCCGAAATTCATCTCATCGCTGTTCAAACTGATTTCGACCACCATTTTTCACACCGCCAGTCTCTATCTTCTCCTTGAGCTCCGGTGAGTGTGATTCCAAGCTTTGTTTCACTTAAAATGGTCTAGATTTCCCTAGGTTTTGATTTTCCATTTTCGGCCTATTAGGGTTTTGAATTTTTTTGAGCTTCAATTTGATTTATTCAAGAAAACTCTCTTCAAAAACATTGATCCTAGTAGCTTAATATATGCTCTGGAATTTTTGTGGAATTTTTGGAATTTATTTTGATTTTTATGAATTTTTGATTATTTTATTAATATTTTCTAATTTTAGAAAATTAATTAATTAAATTATGAAATTGTGTTTTATGGTAATTATAGGTGTTGAAATGCATTTTAGAAATTTATTGGTAATTTTTTTTAATTTTATATATTTATTTGGAATTTATCAGGTTTATGTAATTTTTGAAAAATTAGGTTAATTATGTGTTTAATTGAAATTAATTGGTTAATTGAGTATATTTATTGATATTATTGAACTATATGTTGAGAAAATTAATTTTGAGTAATTATACTATTTTTGGTGAATTTTTGATTAATTTTAGTGAATTTATATATATATAGGGGTATTTTGGTAATTTGACACTAAATTGGTTAAAAATGTAATTAAACTGGTTTTAATAGTTATTTAAGGTATAAAAATGATTTCTACAAATTATTTAGTATTTTTAACTAATTAAAACTATTTTTCGTAAATTATTTTCAAATTATATATATAATATACAATTTTTCTAAATAAATGAGTTTTTATCGGTTTTTAATGTGTTTTAGGGTTAATTATGTAATTTGGATTGATAAAATGTATTTTATTATTAAAGGGCATTTTCGGTATTTTTGTAATTATTCTGTGAATTGTGGACTTCGATCGATGAAATTGTAGTTTGGAGTCCGACCAAGGGGTTGTGAATTATGTTATTTCGAAGTGTATTTATTTGCAAGACTGGCTCTACTCTTTGAGTAGAGAGATGTCCGTTTTACAGGGGAGGTTCTGCAAGATTTTTGATAGAATTCTCGTAAAACGTGATGTCCGGTCGAACTCTGATTTTAATTTTATGTCTAGTATTCTAGATCAAGTTTCTAGAAATTTCAATAGATTTACTCTAATGTCGTGTTGTCGTTTGTTTGTTTAGTTGTGCCGAAATCGAGGCCTAATGGACCAGGCCTGTAATATCCCGTGTTTTTAAATATTTTAATACTATATCGGGATATGCAGTGTTAATATTTTTTGATATATAATATTGATATTTTATGAGTTTGTTATTTAATTAAAACTAATTTTTATTATTTTATATTATTTTAAGTACTTTACGTAAAATTTTTCTGAGAATTCTATTTTCGGGGAAATTTTCACGTAAATAATTTACTATTAATTATTTTAAGTAGATTTATGCATTTGCATGAACTCATATATATTTTTAAAAGTGTTAAAATAAAGTATATATGTGTATTTATTTAAATTTAATTAGGGTTTAGTAAATTACCCTAATTTTTATTATTTATTATTAGTTTAATATTATTTAATTATTTTTTTAGTGTATAAATTATTTAATATATTAAATTATGTGTGTGGTGTGTATTTAATATGTGTGGGGATTTATATTATTATAATATATGGTTGGGATATATATATATATACATATATACTTATTTATTTTTAAAAAAATAAAGTTAACAAAAATTACAATTTTGCCACTCCTCCCTCTTCTTCTTCCGATCATCCCCATCCACTTTCCGATCGCTACCATGACATTCCCTTGCCGTCGGTGTGCCTCCTGGCGAGCCACCATCGTCCTCAGCCTGTTCTGCCGCCAGCAGAGCCTGTTTCCTTCGTCGGGAAGCTTGTTTTGGCCGGAGAAGCCAAAACTCTTCTCAACGTCGATCAAGCTGATTCCGACCACCGTTTTTTACACCACCGGTCTCTATCTTCTCCTTGAGCTCCAGTGAATGTGATTCCAAGCTTGTTTCACTTAAAATGGTCTAGAATTGCCTAGGTTTCGATTTTGCAATTTCAGCCTATTAGGGTTTCTGATTTTTTTGAGCTTCAATTGATTGATTCATGATAAATTCCTTCACAAATGTTGTTCCCCTTAGCTTAATCTTCATGTGTGAATTTTTGTAGAATTTTTGAAATTTATTTTGATTTTTGGGTATTTTTGAATATTTTATTATTATTTTCTAATTTTCAAAAATTAATTAATTGAATTATGAAATTGTGTTTTATGATAAATATAGGTGTTGAAATGAATTATAGAAATTTATTTGGAATTTTTGTGAAATTTTATGTATTTATTTTGAATTTATTTAGTTTATGTAATTTTGGAAAAATAGGGCTAATTGTGTTTTTAATTGAAATTAATTAGTTAATTGAGTTTATTTATTGATATTATTGATATATATGTTGAGAAAATTAATTTTATGCAATTATATTATTTTTGGTGAATTTTTGGAGTAATTTTAGTATATTTATATATATAGGGGTATTTTGGTAATTTTATCCTAAATTGACTAAAAATATAATTAAATTGATTTTAATAGTTATTTAAGGTGTAAAAATGATTTCTACAAATTATTTAGTATTTTTAATTAAATAAAATTATTTTTCGTGAATTATTTTCAAATTATATATATAATATACGATTTTTCTAAATAAACGAGTTTTATCGGGTTTTAATGTGTTTTAGGGTTAATTATGTAATTTCTACTTATAAAATTTATTTTTAGTATACAAGGGTATTTTTGGTATTTTGTGAATATTTAGTGAGTTGTGGACCTCGGTCGGTGATTTGTAGTTTGGAGTCCGACTGAGGGATTTTGGTTGTGTTTTGTGTTTATTTTCGAAGTGTGTTTCTTTGTAGGGCCATCTCTACTCTTTGAGTAGAGAGATGTCCATTTTACAGAGGAGGTTCTGCCGAATTTTTGATGGAATTCTCGTAAAACGTTATGTCCGGTTGAATTCTGATTTTTAATTCTGTGTCTAATATTCTAGATCGAGTTTCTACGATTTTCTGTTAGGTTTATTCTGATGTCTGTTATTATTGTTTGTTCAGTTGCACCGAGACCAAGGCCTAGTGGACCAGGCCTATCGGACCCATCTCGAGGAGCGCACTAATTGTGAGTTACTATTTTATATATATATGCTTTAGGATGCATGATTTTAGAAATATATGTTTTATTTTGATTAAATATGCATAATGATTTAATTAGTACTTAAGTTTATTTTTAGGGTATTTTTGGTATAGTTTAAACTATATGCATGTTTTATTAATGAATTATGTTTAAAATATTTTTAAGTATATTTCTAGTTTATTTTGTAATTTAATTGGATTTATTTGACGTATATATACTCGAAATATACCTGGTTTACTTTTGGTATATTTTTAGTATATATATGGTTTATGTTGCTATTTTATTCAATTCATGCATCATTTACTTTTATGAATGTATGCTTTATATTTTAATGAAGGATATCAATAGAACGTGCTACCTAGTGGGTAACACTAGGACCGAGTACGTATTGATACACGTAATAACCCTGGTTTTAAATTATTTTATTAAATATTGAGATATGCAGTGTTAATAAAGTTTAAAAATTATATTTAATTATTTCACTAATTTATGATTTATTATCATTATTTTAAGTTTAATTGAATTTTCTACGTAAATATATTAATTTGGATTTATTATTTTGGACGTTTAAAATTCTATTATGTATGGTTATTATTTTTGAACTCTATCATTTTAATAATGTTAATTTAGTGCATGGTTATTTTAATATTATCATTTTTAAACACTAATATTATTTTCTTAGTTGACATGATTTTGAGCATTTTTAATATTGTAAGTACCTCATTATTATTTTATTCTACTAATTTACTTTGTTAATATTTATTAATTTTGATAGTGATATTTTATTAATGTTATTTTGAGTGTTATTTTATATTATATTTTATTGTGTGGATTATTATTAATATTGTGTGAGACTATGTATGTGTGTGTATATATATATATATATATAAATGAAATAGTGTTTAGTTTTGTGTGGTGGTAATTTCTTTAGACATAAAATAATATTATTTATAACCTAAGATTAATAAAAGTATAAATATATATATATATATTTATACTTTTATTAATCTTACACACACACTCAATTATTTAGAAGAGAAAGAAGAGAATTGCAGAGCTTCCTTCTCCCCCTCCGTGCGTCCTTGCCCGACCTCCCCTGTCTGTGTGCTTCTCACCGGACTGCTTCTCCTATCACCGGTCGATCATCAGCGTTCCCACCTCCCTCTGGACGCCGACAACTGCTGGAGAGGCTGTTGAAGCCGAGGGACAGCAGCATCAGCTACAGCAGCTCCTCCTCGCGCGATGGTCGCCTGCAGCAGTAGCCCTCTGTCGTGACGCCAGCTCCGCCACCACCTCCACCTGCTGTCACCGGACATGGCAGCAGCTCCAGCATTCTTCAGTTGTTGATCTTCTTGCTTGGTAAGTGTGGGTTGATGATTCGAAAGGGTAGTTGTTAGGTGGTTGTTTTTGGTAGTTTTTAGGTTGATTTTGAGTTTAGTTAATTTATATATTATGTATTTAATTATTCAGTATTTAGTTTAATTATTTGGTTAATTTTGAGTTGATCCAAATTGTTTTGATTATTTTATATTTAATTATTAATTATTAAAAACTTTTGTTAATTAAGTATTTAATTATAAATTTGGTTAAATTATTAATGCTATATATTGTTGGTAATTATAATGTTGAGAAATTAATTTTTTTGAGAATTATTATATAATTTTCAGAAATATTTATAATTTATGTAAATTTTGAAGTATTGAATTAAATGAGTATTTTGGATGAATTTAAAGGTTAATTGTGTGTTTGAGTTGATACTAAAATGTTATTTATTTATAAAATAATTTTTATGAATTTATATAATTTTATAGAATTTTATATAGGTTATGTGTATTTTGGGATTAATAGATTAAACATGTATTTTTATAGAAATTATTGGTTAATTAGGTGTATTTGTTGATTTTAGTGAATAATATGTTGAAGAAATAAATTTTGAGAAATTACATAATTTTTATTGAATTTTTGAATATTATTATTTCTTTATGAGTATTTTGTATATTAGGGGCATTTTGGTAATTTGATAGTGATTTTAGCTAAATATTAAAATTAATTGGTTTTAATGAATATTTGAAGTATAAAAATGATTTTTATAAATTAATTACTATTTTTAACTAATTAATACTATTTTTTTAAAAATTTATTTTCAAATTATATATGATATATTATTTTTGTAAATAAATGGGTTTTTAGTAACTTTTAGTATGTCTATTGATTAATTAAGTAATTTGGATTTAGAAAATGGATTTTATTAATATTGGTGTATTTTTCAAGAAATATCGATTTTTACTTATATTATATTATCATAAGGATTTTTAAGTAATTACGGGTAAAATAATTATTTTTAATGTTTTTAATGCTTAAATTGCCAAATTTTGATATTTAAAGGGTATTTTTGGTATTTGTTGAATTTATATATTTTATTGTATCTTGTGGTGAATTGTGGACCTCGGTCGGGAAAAATTATAGTTTGGGATCTCGACCGAGGAATTGGGAGAATGTTATATTCGTAGTGTGTTTTCTTTGTAGGACCAGCTCTACTCTTTGAGTAGAGAGATGTCCATTTTACAGGGGAGGTTCTGTCGGATTTTCGGTAGAATTCTCGTAAAACGTGATATCCGATCAAATTCCTATTCAAATTCTGTGTCAAAATTTCTAGATCGAGTCTTTAGAATTTTCGTTAAATTTATTCTAATTTCATGTTGTTGTTTGTCTAGTTGCGCCGAGACCGAGGCCTAACGGATCAGGCCCGCCGAGTTTGTCTCGTGGAGTACTAGCATGTGAGTTATTATATTGTATATATATGCACATTAAACAATTAGGTTTAGGTTTAATACATTTGAGTAATATACACATGTTTTAAATGTACACTTAGACATAATTATTTTATTAAATGATTAGTATACCTTAGGTATAGTTTTAGTAGATTTTAGGTTTATTCTTAAATAATTGCATGTTAAATTATAAACCTACACTTAAATTATTTTTAAGTTTATGTTTGGTATATTTTTATTTATTTCCGAACAAATAAATGTTTTATTATTAAATTAAACCTAACACATTAGTGGTATATTTAGGGTTTATTTTTGATATATGCATGCTAGATAATTAGGTTTATTTTTAGTATATTTGTGAATATATGTTAAACACAAACACGTATTTAAATGAATATTTATACATAAATGATTTGAGTACTTAGGGTATATCTTTTGCATATTTAAATATATTTTTAAGATAATGCATGTTATATTATTGTTACTCATTTAAATTGTTTTTAACTATATTAATGATTTATCTTTAGTTATTTTATATTTTATTTGACACACATATATATATATATATACCTGAAATATACTGAGTATATTTTAGGTATATTTTTGGTATATATATATGGTTGGTTTTACTATTATGAATATTGTTCTACATTAATTATTTTTCGAATGAATGATTTATTCGAAGTGAAGGATATCAATAGAACGTGCTTCCTAGTGGGCAGCACTAGGATCGTGTACGTACCGGTACGATAGATAAGGATTGAGTGAGAGTTAAAATTGGGTGATTATAATTGATTTAATTGATTTGACTAAGATTAATGGTATGTTAGATAGTGTGATTGCGGGGCCAATCACATTGACAGTCAGACTACTGGAGCTCGGTTGACTTAGTGTCTCGGGGCCAGTCTACTGTCCATAAGTGAATTGAATGATCTATTGGGTTGATTGAGATGTGAGGTGATAGATAGTGTGATTGCTGGAGCTCGATTGACCAAGTGTCTCGGGGCCAATCACACTGACAGCCAGACTGCTGGAGCTCGGTCGACTTAGTGTCTTGGGGCCAGTCTACTGTCCAGATTGGAATAAGTGTTCTATTTGGAATCAAGTGAGCCTGTATGGCTAGAGTGATGATAGGATTGTTTGAGGTTGTTATTATTTAGGGTTCTATGGATCCTTCATAAATTAAAACAAACGTTTTCTATATTTAGTATATTTATAAAAGCAGAGTTTGACATTCGTGTGAATTGTGTGTATATACATACATATATAATAATGCCTAATTGTTATGGTTTAGTTTGCATGTATATATAGTATAATAATTCACTCAGTGAGGTCTGACCCCCCTCAATTATTTTTTTCAGGAGATTCCATATCGTCAGACCTTAGTTGTAGAGTTCCTCGCCGGTGTTCTTCAGTCCCGGCTATTTTATGCAAATGTATATTCTAAACTTTGAATTGTATTCTAGAAAGTGCAGTAGTAGTGTTATTATATTGGAAGTGTATTATTTTGTTTGGATATTATATACTCTGAGAATTTGTATTTGAATATTGTACGAATATGTATTTATTTATAAAAGGATTTGGAATATTTATTTTATATATTGATTTAGAAAAAATTTTAATTTGGTCATACTTTTATATAATTATTGCATGATATTATTTTTCTAAGGCTTGCCACGGGTTCCGGATTCGAAAGAATTCCCGTTCCCTAGCGCCGGTCATGACTCCTAGTTTGGGTCGTGACACTTATAGCATTTAGGCTATATTACTAACCATTTGTGGATATCGATTGGATATGATTATTTGATGTATGATGTGATTTGGGAGTGTGATTGCTGGAGCTCAGTTGACCAAGTGTCTCGGGACCAATCACACTGACAGTCAAACTGCTGGAGCTCGGTTGACTTAGTGTCTCGGGGCCAGTCTACTGTTTAAATGGAATAAGTGAATATTTTGGAATAAGTGAGCCTGTGTGGCTAGAGTGTTGTCTAGCACTGTTTTGAGATTGTGATATTCTAGGGTTCTATTTGATCCTTCATAAACTGTGATTTTCAATAAAAATATATTAAATGATTTTTATTGCATTTGTGTGTAATTGCTTGTATACATACATATTATATATACTTTTGACTGTGTGCATTGACATTTAGTATGCAAGTATATATATTATAGTAATTCACTCGGTGAGGTCTGACTCCCCTTCGTTGACTATTTTTCAGGAGAGTCATCTTCCTCAAACCTAAGTAGCAAGCTTGTACGCCGGATTTCTTTCGCTCCGGCTTCTCTATGTAAACTACTTATCTGAGTTTTATTTTATAATCTAGACACTGCAGTAGTTATGGTCGATTGTGAGATTGTTATATTATATTTGTATGAGTTATGTATTTTAAGAATTTGAACTGGATTTGTATTAAAAGAGTTTATTTATATATGAGATGAGGATTTGATTTAAATCCCGTGGTGGATTATTATTTTGACATTTATGATTTTATTCCGC
Source organism: Mallotus nudiflorus (assembly GCA_947683625.1). Taxonomy (NCBI): domain Eukaryota; kingdom Viridiplantae; phylum Streptophyta; class Magnoliopsida; order Malpighiales; family Euphorbiaceae; genus Mallotus; species Mallotus nudiflorus. Next base: position 74,387 of record CANTUR010001402.1, on the reverse strand, counting down.
TGCATAGTATTTTACTTAATTGTGTTGTTATTATTACTATTGCATGTTTTATTTTATTTTTAGGCTTGCTACGGGTTCCGGATTCGAAAGAATTCCCATTCCCTAGCGCTGGTCATGGCCCCTGTTTTGGGTCATGACAAGGCCCGTTAAATCCGTCTCGAGGAGCGCAATAATAGTGAGTTGTTATTTTATATATATATGTTTTAGGGTGCATGTTTTAGAAATGTATGATTTATTTTAGTAAAGTATGCACAAACAATTTATTTATTACGTAGGTTTACTTTTGGTATATTTTCAACTATATGCATGTTTTATTAATAAATTATTCTTAAAATGTTTTTATGTATATTCATGGTATATTTTTAGTTTATTTTGTAATTTAATTGGATTTATTTGATGCATATATACTCAGAATATACCTGGTTTATTTTTGGTATATTTCTAGTATATATATATAATTTATGTTGTTATTTTATTCAATTCATGCATCATTTACTTTTATGAATGTATGCTTTATATTTTGATGAAGGATATCAATAGGCTGCCTAGTGGGCAGCACTAGGACCGAGTACGTACCGGTACGCCGATAGCATTTAGGCTATACTACTAACCTATTTATGGATATTGATTGGATTGATTGATTGATTTATTTGATGTGAGATATGATTTAGGAGTGTGATTGCTAGAGCTCAGTTGACCAAGTGTCTCGGGGCCAATCACAATGACAGTTAGACTGCTAAAGCTCGGTTGACTTAGTGTCTCGGGGCCAATCTATTGTCTAAATGGAATAAGTGAATATATTTGGAATAAGTAAGCCTGTATGGCTAGAGTGTTGTCTACACTTTGTAATATCCCGAGTTTTTAAATATTTTAATACTGCATCGGGATATGCAGTGTTAATAATTTTCATATATAATATTAATATTTTATGAGTTTGTTATTTAATTAAAGCTAATTTTAATTGTTTTATATTATTTTAAGTGCTTTACGTAAAATTTTCCCGAGAATTCTATTTTCGGGAAAATTGACACGTAAATTATTTATTATTAATTATTTTAAATAGATTTCTGCATTTGCATGAACTCATATATATTTTAAAGTACTAAATGGAGTGTATATATGTGTGTATATTTAAATTTAACTAGGGTTTAATTAATTGCCCTAATTTTATTGTTTATTATTTAGTTTTAATTTTATTTAATTATTTTTTTATTATATAAATTATTAAAAATAATAAATTATATGTGTGGTGTGTATTAATATGTGTGGGGATATATATTATTATAATATATAGTTTGAATATATATATATATATATATATATATATATATATATATATACTTAATTATTTAACAAAAATATAAAGTTTGATTTATTTACGGTTGTGCCATTGAAACTCCCTCTCCCTCCTGATCGTCTTCCTCATAAATCTAGCCACTGTCACATCGTTCCCTTGTCGTCGGTGTGCCACCTCCTTCCTCAGCCTTCCTCGCCACCGCAGCAGCTGTTTCCGGCATTGGAGGAGCTCGAAATCGTCGGAAAGCCGAAATTCATTTTCACCATTGATCGATGCGATTCCGGCCACCATTTTTGACATCGCCGGTCTCTTTCTTCTCCTTGAGCTCCGATGAGTGTGATTCCAAGCTTTGTTTCACTTAAAATGGTCTAGATTTGCCTAGGTTTCGATTTTGCAAATTTTGGCCTATTAGGATTCTTGATTTTTTTTGAACATCAATTTGATTTATTCATGAGAAATTACTTCACAAAAGTTGTTCCCCTTAGTTTAATCTTCATGTGTGAATTTTTGTAGAATTTTTGGAATTTATTTTGATTTTTGGGTATTTTTGAATATTTTATTATTATTTTCTAATTTTCGAAAATTAATTAATTAAATTATGAAATTGTGTTTTATGATAAATATAGGTGTTGAAATGAATTATAGAAATTTATTTGGAATTTTTGTGAATTTATATGTATTTATTTTGAATTTATTTAGTTTATGTAATTTTTAGAAAATAGGGTTAATTATATTTTTAATTGAAATTAATTAGTTAATTGAGTTTATTTATTGATATTATTGATATATATGTTGAGAAAATTAATTTTTAGAAATTATATTATTTTTGGTGAATTTTTGGATTAATTTTAGCATATTTATATATATAAGGGTATTTTGGTAATTTTACCCTAAATTGGCTAAAAATCTAATTAAATTGGTTTTAATAGTTATTTAAGGTATAAAAATGATTTCTACAAATTATTTAGTATTTTTAATTAATTAAAACTATTTTTCATAAATTATTTTCAATTATATATATAATATACGAATTTTCTAATAAAATGAGTTTTTATTGGTTTTTACTGTGTTTTAGGGTTAATTACGTAATTTCTACTTATTAAATGTATTTCTATGATATAATGGTATTTTTGGTATTTCTATATTGTTTTGTGAATTGTGGACCTCAGTCGGTAAACTGTAGTTTGGAGTTCGACCGAGGGATTATGAATGTGATTCTGTGTCTATTTTTCAAAGTGTGTTTCTTTGTACCGCTGACTCTACTCTTTGAGTAGAGAGATGTCCATTTTACAGGGGAGTTTCTGTCGGATTTTTCGTAGAATTCTCATAAAACATGATGTCCGGTCGAATTCTGATTTTTAATTATGTGTCTAATATTCTAGATCTAGTCCTTAGAATTTATGTTAGGTTTATTATGATTTTCTATTATCATTTATTTGTTTAGTTGCACCGAGACCGAGGCCTAGTGGACCAGGCCCGTCGGACCCATCTCGAGGAGCGCACTAAGTGTGAGTTACTATTTTTTATATATATATGCTTTAGGGTGCATGATTTAGAAATGCATGTTATTTTGATTAATCATGCATAAATAATTCAATTTGTATTTAAGTTTATTTTTAGTTTACATTTGCTATATTTTCAAATTATATGCATGTTTTATTAATAAATTATTTTTAAAATGTTTTTATGTATATTCTTGGTATATTCTTAATTTATTTTGTAATTATATTGGATTTATTTGACGTATATATATTTGAAATATACTTGGTTTATTTTTGGTATATTTCTAGTATATATATATAATTTATGTTGTTATTTTATTCAATTCATTCATCATTTACTTTTATGAATGTATGCTTTATATTTTGATGAAGGATATCAATAGAACGTGCTACCTAGTGGGCAGCACTAGGATCGAGTACGTACCGGTACGCCAATAGTATTTAGGCTATATTACTAACTTGTTTGAGGATATTGATTGAATTTGATTATTTGATGTATGAGAAATGATTTGGGAGTGTGATTGCTGGAGCTCGGTTAACCAAGTGTCTCGGGGCCAATCACACTGACAATCAGACTGCTAGAGCTCGGTTGACTTAGTGTCTCGGGGCCAATCTACTGTCTAAATAGAATAAGTGAATATATTTGGAATAAGTGAGCCTGTATGGCTAGAGTGTTGTTTAACACTATTTTGAGGTTGCAATTTTCTAGGGTTCTATTTGATCCTTCATAAACTGTGATTTTCAATAAAAATATATTAAATGATTTTATTGCATCTGTGTGTATTTGCTTGTATATATACAAATTAGATATATACTATTGACTATATGCATTGCCATTTAGTATGCATGTATATATATATATATATTATAGTAATTCACTCAGTGAGGTCTGACTCCCCTCCGTTGACTATTTTTTAGGAGAGTCATCTTCGTCAAACCTCAATAACAGGCCTGTACGTCGGATTTCTTCCGCCTCGGCTTCATTATGTAAATTGCTCACTTGAGTTTTATTTTTTATTAATCTAGACACTACAGTAGTTGTAAAAAAAAATTATTAAAGATATTGTATTATATTTGTATGAGATATGTACTTTAAATATTTGAACTGGATTTGTATTAAAAGAGTTTATTTATATGTATGAGATGAGGATTTGATTTAATCTCATTTGGTGGAAATATTATTTTGATATTTATAATTTTATTTCGCTGCAAATTATGTTATTATTAGTATTGCATGTTTTATTTATTTTTAGGCTTGCTATGGGTTTCGGATTTGAAAGAATTCTCGTTCCCTAGCGCCGGTCATGGCCCCTGTTTTGGGTCGTGACAAAGTTGGTATCAGAGCGGAGTTCTATGTCAGGGCTTAGTTGTATGAGTCGTGGCCCTAGTTTTTAAGTTGTGTTTTCTTTTGGTAACTACTGCAGTGAATTAGGTTCGAGTACGTCTTGATAAGTATTCCTTGCTTTAGTTTTTTTGTGTTATTCCTCCATTGTCTATTTTGTATGAATCATTCTATTGTGTTTTCAGAATGAGGAGGTGAGCGCGTGTCGCTCCACCAGTCGTTGAGGCTGAGGATGACAAGTCTTTTCAAGATGAGGTTTTACCTCCTGAGATGCCAATTAGATGTAGAGGTTGTGGCAAAGGTAGACCTCGAGGAGCGGTAGGTCACCGTAGGTAGAGAGAGATATAGGATGAGGAGCCTGTTGAGCCTGAATTTAATGTTCTTGTACCTCCTGTTGTTATGCCTGTTCAGCCTACCTATCAGCAGGGTATGTCTGACCCTGAGGCAGCTCTGTTATATGCTAGAGTTGGTAGGATTGCGTTTGATGGGACTTTCGATTCGTTAGATTTTCTACACACGATTGAGACTAGGACTTAGATTGCTCACACCGAGTACCAGCGGATTATGATCGTCGAGCTGTCTGTTGAGGGACCAGCCCTAGACTGGTTTATTCAGATGATTCAGCCCTATATGATGGCGATGACCTAGGCTCAGTTTTGAGAGCGGTTTATAAGGAGATTCTGTCCAGAGCCTCTCCATATGAGCTATCATCTTCGATTGACTAGCATTTCTCATGGTGATCGATCAGTTGAGGAGTACACCCGAGAGTTTCTCCAGTTGGGTAGATATGCAGAGGATCTGATGCGAGACCAGTATTTCGCAGTCACTACATATGTCACCGGATTGGGTTCAACATTTGCTGGTATGCCTATAGCAGGCCTTACTCTGGAGTCTGTGATAGAGATGGCCAAGGAGATTGAGTTGAGGCTAGTTAGGCAAGGAGCGATGCCTAATTACTACTAGTTGGGTGTTTAGTCGAGTGGATTGCAGACTACACCATATGCGAGTTTTCATGTTGGTTCGAGTAGTTAGCAGCGAGGTTCGACTCAGTAGAGTCAGAGGCTGCAGCAGCGAGAGCATCAGAGTAGTAGACATGGCCGTGGAGGTCAGCGTAGGTCGTTCAGATTTGGGTCAGGTGCTTCGAGCAGCAGCAATGGTCGTAGTTCTGGATTCACTGCTAGTGTTTGCCAGACCTGTGGTAGAGTCCATTAGGGATCATGTTACTTGACACCGCTGACATGTTTCAGATGCGGGCAGATAGGATATTATGCCAGATCGTGTCCTTACTCCGGGTATCAGTAGCCGCAGATTTCACGATTTCCACTGCAGTTGATTGCTAGTGCTGCACCTGTGCCATTTTAGTTACCTCCAACCCAGCATTAGAGTTCCACTCAGCTTGTTCCACAGTAGAGTCGTGGTAGAGGTACAAGAGGAGGTGCCAGAGGTGTTGGCCAGGCTTCAACCAGGTAGCAGGGAGGTCGAGGACAGGCCAGAGTCTTCCACCTTACTCAGCAGGATGCTCAGGCATCCAATGTAGTCGTGGCAGGTATTATTTCTATTTGTTACTTGGATGCATGGGTTTTATTTGATCCGGGTGCCACGCATTCATTTGTTTCTCTCATTTTTGCTTTCAAGTCTTGTTGGCAAGCTTCGAGGATGGCTTTTCCTTTGTCCATTGCCACTCCTCTGAGCGATTCCTTAGACACCGATATTGTTCTTTCTAGTTGTCCAATTCTCGTGGGAGATAGAGAATTACCCGCTGATTTGATTCTGTTGGATGTGATGGAGTTTGATGTTATTCTGGGAATGGATCGGTTATCTCAGCACTATGCTGTGGTAGATTATCGAAATAAAGAGATGACTTTCAAAATTCCTGAAGAAGAAGATTTTAAGTTTGTGGGTGATAGGAGTTCAGCACCTCAGAATCTTATTTCTACCATTATGGCTAGGAAGTTGTTGAGGAAAGGATGTCAGGGATATTTGGCATTAGTCAGGGAAACTTTAGTGGAGAAGTTATCACTCATAGATGTTCCTGTTGCTTATGAGTTTCCTGATGTTTTTCCCGAGGAGTTGCCAGGTTTACCACCTCACAGAGAGATTGAGTTCTGTATAGATGTGGTTCTAGGTACTACTCCCATATCTATGCCACCCTACAGAATGGCTCCTGCAGAGTTAAAAGAGTTGAAGGAGCAGTTGCAAGAGTTATTGGATAAGGGTTTCATCAGACCCAGTGTTTCTCCTTGGGGTGCACCAGTCCTGTTTGTGAAGAAGAAGGATGGTACCCTGAGACTGTGCATTGACTACAGAGAGCTAAACAAGGTGACAGTGAAGAACAAGTATCCTCTCCCGAGGATTGATGACTTGTTTGATCAGCTACAGGGTGCACAGTTCTTTTCCAAGATTGATCTGAGGTCGGGTTATCATCAGTTGCAGATTAGTGAAGCTGATATTCTTAAAACAGCATTCCGCACTCGATATGGCCATTATGAGTTTCTGGTGATGTCTTTTGGTTTAACTAATGCACCAGCAGCTTTTATGGACCTGATGAATAGGGTATTCAGACCATATGTGGATCAGTTTGTGGTAGTCTTCATCGATGATATACTGGTTTATTCGAGGAGTATGGAGGAGCATGTATATCATTTGAGGATTGTACTACAGACACTGAGAGATCATCAGTTTTATGCTAAATTCTCGAAGTGTGACTTCTGGATGGAGAGTGTTTCTTTTCTTGGACATGTGGTGTCTAAAGAAGGTATCCAGGTTGATCCATAGAAGATTGAAGTAGTGTTTGAGTGGCCTAGACCGACTTCTATTACTGAGATTTGGAGTTTTCTGGGTTTAGCCGGGTATTATTGGCGGTTTGTGTAAGATTTTTCTAGAATTGTAGCCCCTATGACTCGCTTGACTCAGAAGAATATTAGATTCGAGTGGTCAAAAGCTTGTGAGAATAGCTTTCAGTTGTTGAAGGAGAAATTGACCATAGCCCCAGTGTTAGCTTTGCCTAATAATGTGGATAAGTTCACAGTTTATTATGATGCCTCTAGAGTTGGCCTTGGTTGTGTGTTGATGCAGAATGGTAGGGTGATAGCCTATGCTTCAAGGCAGTTGAAGAAGCATGAGCAGAACTATCCTACACATGACCTTGAGATGGCTGTAGTGATCTTTGCTTTAAAGATTTGGAGACATTATTTGTACGGGGTGACTTGTGAGATATTTACTGATCACAAGAGCCTTAGGTACATTTTCCAGTAGAGAGATCTGAATCTGAGGCAGAGAAGATGGTTGGAATTATTGAAGGATTATGACTGTGAGATTTTATATCACCCGGGTAAAGCTAATGTGGTAGCAGATGCCTTGAGTAGAAAGTCCTCAGGCAGTCTTGCTCACATCAGTGTTGAGAGGAGACCATTGATCCAGGAATTGCATCTGATGGTGGATCGAGGTCTGATGATGAAGATAAGTAGATCAGGTGGACTGCTAGCTCAATTTAAGGTGCAATTTGTTCTAAGGGATAGGATTAAAGCAGCTCAGAGCCGAGATCCTATTCTAGAAGAGCTTACAGAGAATGTTAGAGCACGAAAGCTCACTGATTTCACACTCGATGATGATAGTGTGTTGTGGATTAGTGGTAGATTGTGTGTTCCTGATGTGGATGATTTGAGAGAAGAGATCCTAGAGGAAGCACATTCTACAACCTATAGCGTACATCCGGGTGTCACTAAGATGTACCACAATATCAGAGACTTATACTGGTGGGATGGATTGAAGAAGGATGTCACTGATTATATTTCTAAGTGTCTGACATGTCAGCAAGTGAAAGTCGAACATCAGAAGCCTTCTGGGAAGCTTCAGCCTCTTCCTATTCCCGAGTGGAAGTGGGAAAGGATAGCTATGGATTTTGTTGTAGGTTTACCTCGTTCTAAGGATGGATACGATTCCATCTGGGTGATTGTAGATAGGTTGACGAAGTCTGCACATTTCTTACCTATGGAAGCCACTTATTTTGTAGCTAGATTGGTGAAGCTGTACGTGAAGAATATTGTGTGCCTTCATGGAGTACCTGTGTCCATTGTGTCAGATAGAGGTTCGGTTTTTACCTCTCATTTTTGGCAGAAGTTGCAGGAAGCGATGGGCACTAGGTTAGATTTTAGTACTGCTTTTCATCCTCAGACAGATGGTCAATCTGAGAGGACGATCCAGACACTGGAAGATATGTTGAGGATGTGTGTTCTGGATTTGGGAGGTAGCTGGGATGATCATTTGCCACTCGTAGAGTTTGCATATAATAACAGCTACCATAACAGTATTGGCATGGCACCATATGAGGCATTATATGGAAGAAAGTGTAGATCCCCTCTGAGTTGGGATGAAATTGGTGAGAAATCTTTGACTGGACTTGAGATGGTTCAGGATGCTGCAGAGAAAGTCACCGTGATTAAGCACAGACTAGTGACCACAGTTAGTAGATAGAAGAGCTATGCGGATCCTAGGCGCAGAGATGTGGAGTTTCAGGTCGCAGATTTTATTTTTCTGAAGGTATCTGCGATGAAGGGTGTTATGAGATTTGGTAGGAAGGGTAAGTTAGCATCGAGATATATCAGACCGTTTAAGATTCTGGAGAGAGTTGGTACTATTGCATATCGGTTGGATTTGCCTTCGAGTATGTCATAGGTGCATCCAGTGTTTCATATCTCAATGTTGAGGAAGTATATCTCAAAATCTTCACACGTGTTACAGCCAGATAGTGTAGAAGTGAGTGAAGATTTGATGTTTGTGGAAGAACCTGTGGCAATCGTAGATTATCAAGTTCGACAGTTGCGGTCGAAGCAGATTCCGATGGTCATGGTTCTGTGGCGTAGCAACAAAGTTGAGGAGCATACGTGGGAGACTGAAGCTGAGAAGCGAGCTTCTTACCCGTATCTCTTCTCTTCCTGATCTTGTGATCATTTTCTTTCTGGAATTCGAGGATGAATTCTTGTAAGGGGTGGAGACTGTAATATCCCATGTTTTTTTTAAATATTTTAATACTGCATCGGGATATGCAGTGTTAATAATTTTGTATATAATTATGATATTTTTACGAGTTGATATGTATTTAAAACTTATTTTAATTATTGTATATTATTTTAAGTGTTTTACGTAAAATTTTCCCGAGAATACTATTTTCGGGGAAATTTTCACGTAAATAATTTACTATTAATTATATTAAATAGATTTCCGGACTTGCATGAACTCATATATATTTTTGAAGTACTAAATAACATATATATGTGTATTTATTTATTTAATTAGGGTTTGATTAATTACCCTAATATTTTATTATTTATTAATTAGTTTTATTGTTATTTAATTATTTTTATTTAGTATTAAATTATTAAAATATTAAATTATATGTGTGTGGTGTATATTTAATGTGTGTGATTTTATATTATTTTAATATATAGTGTAATGTATATATATATATATATATATACATATATACATTTAATATTAAAACAAAAATTGAAGTTTGAGTTATTTACAAAAATTGCCACTCGAAGCTCCTTCTTCCCCGATCACCTTCCCCACGTGAATCCGGCCACTTTCACGCCATTCCCTTGCCTTCGGTGTGCCTCCCGGCGTGCCACCTCCTTCCCCAGCCTTCCCCGCCACCAGCAGCGCCCTATTCCGTTGAGTTTTGGCCGGAATAAGCTCGGGAAGCTGAAAGTGGAAGCTACGTCGATCAAGCCGTTTTCGGCCACCATTTTTGACACCGCCAGTCTCTTTCTTCTCCTTGAGCTCCGATGAGTGTGATTCCAAGCTTTGTTTCACTTAAAATGGTCTAGATTTGCTTAGGTTTCGATTTTGGTAATTCGACCATTTTAGGGTTCTTGATTTTTTTGAACTTTGAATTGGTTGATTCATGAAAAATTCCTTCACAAATGTTGTTCCCCTTAGCTTAATCTACATGTATGAATTTTTGTAGAATTTTTGGAGATTATTTTGATTTTTGGGTATTTTTGAATATTTTATTATTATTTTCTAATTTTCGGAATTTAATTAATTAAATTATGAAATTGTGTTTTATGATAAATATAGGTGTTGAAATGAATTATATAAATTTATTTGGAATTTTTATGAATTTCTATGTATTTATTTTGAATTTATTTAGGTTTATGTAATTTTGGAAAATTAGGTTAATTATGTTTTTAATTGAAATTAATTAGTTAATTGAGTTTATTTATTGATATTATTGATTAATATGTTGAGAAAATTAATTTTGGATAATTATATTATTTTTGGTGAATTTTTGGAGTAATTTTAGTATATATATATATATATATATATATATATATTGGTAATTTTACCCTAAATTGACTAAAAATATAATTAAATTGGTTTTAATAGTTATTTAAGGTATAAAAATGATTTCTACAAATTATTTAGTATTTTTAACTAATTAAAACTATTTTTCGTAAATTATTTTCAATTATATATATAATATACAATGTTTCTAAATAAAATGAGTTTTATTAGTTTTTACTGTGCTTTAAGGTTAATTATGTAATTTCTACTTATAAAATATATTTCTGTGATATAAGGGCATTTTTGGTATTTCTGTATTATTCTGTGATTGTGGACCCCGGTTGGTAAACTGTAGTTTGGAGTCCGACCGAGGGGTTGTGGTTGTGTTTTTGTGTCTGTTTTCGAAATGTGTTTCTTTGCAGGGCCGGCTCTACTCTTTGAGTAGAGAGATGTCCATTTTATAGGGGAGGTTCTGTCGGATTTTTGGTAGAATTCTCGTAAAACGTGATATCCGGTCGAACCCTAATTCTAATTTTGTGTCTAATATTCTAGATCGAGTTTCTAGGATTTTCTGTTAGGTTATTTCTGATGTCTATTATTTATTGTTTGTTTAGTTGTGCCGAGACCGAGGCCTAGTGGACCAGGCCCGTCGGACCTATCTTGAGGAGCGCACTAAGTGTGAGTTGCTATTTTATATATATATGTCTAGGGTGCATGATTTTAGAAATATATGTTTCATTTTGATAAATATGCATAAATGGTTTAATTATTATATAAGTTTATGTCACGACCCAAAATAGGGGCCATGATCGGCGCTAGGGAACGAGAATTCTTTCGAATCCGGAACCCGTAGCAAGCCTAAAAAAAATAAAATAAAACATGCAATAGTAATAACAATATATAATGCAGCGGAAATAAAAATCATAAATATCACAATAACATCTGCACTAACTGGATTTAAATTAAATCCTCATCTCATATATATATAAACTCTTTTAATACAAATCCAGTTCAAATATAATACAACATCTCTTAATTAATTTAATGACTACTGCAGTGTTTAGATAAAATAAAACTCAAGACTCAGAGAAGCAGTTTACATAAAGAAGCCGGGGCGGAAGAAATTCGGCATACAGGCCTGCTACTGAGGTCTAAAGATGATGACTCTCCTGAAAAAAAATTAGTCAACGGAGGGGAGTCAGACCTCACTGAGTGAATTACTATAGTATATATACATGCATACTAAATGACAATGCATACAATCAACAGTATATATCTAATATGTATATATACAGGCAAATACACACAGATGCAATAAAATCATTTTATATATATTTCATTGAAAATCATCGTTTATGAAGGATCAAATAGAACCCTATGATATCGCAACCTCAAACAGTGTTAGACAACACTCTAGCCATACAGGCTCACTTATTCCAAATATATCCACTTAATCCATTTAGACAGTAGACTGGCCCCGAGACACTAAGTCGACCGAGCTCCAGCAGTCTGACTATCAGTGTGATTGGCCCCGAGACACTTGGTCAACCGAGCTCCAGCAATCACACCCAAATCACATCTCACACATCAGATAAATCAATTCAGATCAAAATCCTCAAACTGGTTAGTAATATAGCCTAAATGCTATAAGCGTACCGGTACGTACTCGGTCCTAGTGCTGCCCACTAGGTAGTACATTCTATTGATATCCTTCGTCAATAATTATAAAACATTCATTCACAAATAAATGATGCATGAATTTAAATAAAATAACAATATAAACCATATATATATACTGGAAATATACCAAAAATAAATCAGGTATATCTCGAGTATGTATACGTCAAATAAATCCAATCAAATTACAAATTAAGCTAGAAATATACTTAAAAGCATTTTAAAACATAAATGGTTAATAAGGCATGCATATAATTCAAAATATACAGAAAATAACCCAAAATAAACTAAAAATAAACTTAGGTGATAATTGAATTATTCATGCATAAATAATCAAAATAAAACATATTTTTCTAAATCATGTACCCTAAACATATATATATAATATAATAACTCACACTTAGTGCGCTCCTCGAGATGGGTCCGACGGGCCTGGTCTACTAGGCCTCGGTCTCGGCGTAACTAAACAAACAATAACGATAGAAATCAGAATAGACCTAACAGAAAGTCCTAGAAACTCGATCTAGAATATTAAACACAGAAACAGGATTAAGGATCGACCAGACGTCACGTTTTACGAGAATTCTACCAAAAATTCGATAGAACCTCCCCTGTAAAATGGACATCTCTCTACTCAAAGAGTAGAGCCGACCATGCAAAGAAACACACTTCAAAAAACAGGCATAACAATCCATCCACAGCCCCTCGGTCGGACTCCAAACTACAGTCCACCGATCGGGGTCCACAATCACAAAACAATATAGAAATACCAAAAATACCCTTATAACATAGAAATACATTTTATAAATAGAAATTATGTAATTAACCTTAAAACACAGTAAAAACCGATAAAAACTCATTTTATTTAGAAAAATCGTATATTATATATATAATTGAAAATAATTCACAAAAAATAGTTTTAATCAATTAAAAATACTAAATAATTTGTAGAAATCATTTTTATACCTTAAATAATTATTAAAACCAATTAAATTACATTTTTAGTCAGTTAAGGGTAAAATTACCAAAATACCCTTATATATATAAATATACTAAAATTCATTCAAAAATTCACCAAAAATAGTATAATTATCCAAAAATTAATTTTCTCAACATATTTATCAATAATATCAATAATTAAACTCAATTAACCAATTAATTTCAATTAAAAACACATTTAACCTAATTTTCCAAAAATTCCATAAACCTAATTAAATTCAAATAAATACATAGAAATTCATAAAAATTCCAAATAAATTCCTATAATTCATTTTAACACCTATATTTATCATAAAACACAATTTCATAATTTATTTAATTAATTTTCAAAAATTAGAAAATAATATTAAAATATTCAAAAATACCCAAAAATCAAAATAATTCCCAAAAATTCCACAAAAATTCACACATGTAGATTAAGCTACTAGGATCAACATTTTTTAAGGGACTTTTCATGAATCAAACAATTCTAAGTTCAAAAAATCAAAAACCCTAAAATGGCCGAATTGAAGATTTAGCTCAAACCTCATCAACCACTTGATTTCAGGCCAAAAGGAGCTTAGAATAGGGACCACCGGAGCTCAAGGAGTCGATGAAAACCGGCGGTGCATGAAATGGTGGCCAGAATCACGATCGACGGCGAAGAGCTCAACTTGCTGCCATCACGAATTTCGGGCGTTCCAGCGGGCTTCCGGTGACCTGGTCACGTCGGAGAGGAAGAGGAAGGAAGGGGGAGGAGGTTGGCGATAGCTGGTGGTGGTGAAAGGCGGTCCGACAAGGTGGAATGGGAGGCGCAGTGAGGGTAGGTGTCAAGAGAGAAGAAGGGAGAGGGAGGGGGCAATCCGATAATTTGGCAAAAATTTTATTTTTCAACTATATATATGTATATATATATATATACTTTATACTATATATTAAAATAATATTAAATTACACACACATTAAATATACACCACACACTTATAATTTAATATTTTGATAATTTAATACTAAATAAAATAATTAAATAACAATAAAACTAATAAATAAATAATAAAATAATAGGGTAATTAATTAAACACTAATTAAATAAATAAGTACATATATATACATTATTTAGTATTTTAAAAATATGTATGAGTTCATGCAATTATAGAAATTCATTTAAAATAATTAAATATAAATAGTTTACGTATCAATTTCCCCGAAAATACAAGTCCCGGGAAAATTTTACGTAAAGGACTTTAAATAATACACAATAATTAAAATAGGTTTTAAATACACATCAACTCGTAAAAATATCATAATATATATACAAAAATTATTAACACTGCATATCTCGATGCAATATTAAAATATTTAAAAACACAAGATATTACAGTCTTCCCCCCTTACAAGAATTCATCCCCGAATTCCAGAAAGAAAATGATCAAGAAGGAAAGAGATATGGGTAAGAAGCTCGCATCTCAGCTTCAGTCTCCCACGTATGCTCCTCAACTCTGTTACTACGCCACAGAACCTTGACCATCAAAATTTTCTTCGAACGCAACTGTCGAACTTGATAATCAACGATCGCCACAGGTTCTTCCACAAACGTCAAATCTTCACTCACTTCTACACTGTTAGGCTGCAACACGTGTGAAGGGTCTGAGATATACTTCCTCAACATCGAGATATGAAATACTGGATGCACTTGTGACATACTCGGAGGCAAATCCAACCGATATGCAACAGTACCAACTCTCTCCAGAATCTCAAACGGTCTGATATATCTTGGTGCTAACTTACCCTTCCTACCAAATCTCATCACACCCTTCATCGGAGATACTTTCAGAAAAACAAAATCTTCAACCTGAAACTCCACATCTCTGCACCTAGGATCCGCATAGCTCTTATGCCTGCTAATTGCGGTCTCTAATCTGTGCTTAATCACAGCGACTTTCTCTGCAGCATCCTAAACCATCTCAGGTCCAGTCACAACTCTTTTACCAATCTCATCCCAACTCAAAGGGGATCTACACTTCCTTCCATACAATGCCTTGTACGGTGCCATACCCATACTGCTATGGTAGCTGTTATTATATGCAAACTCAATGAGTGGAAAATGATCATCCCAGTTACCTCCCAAATCCAGGACACACATCCGCAACATATCTTCCAATGTCTGGATCGTCCTCTCAGACTGACCATCTGTTTGAGGATGAGAAGCAGTACTGAAGTCCAACCTAGTGCCCATCGCTTCCTGCAACTTCTGCTAAAAATGAGAAGTAAACACTGAACCTCTATCTGACACAATGGACACAGGTACTCCATGAAGGCATACGATATGCTTCACATACAGCTTCGCCAATCTGGCAACAGAATAAGTGGCTTTCACAGGTAGGAAATGTGCAGACTTTGTCAACCTATCTACAATCACCCAGATGGAATCGTATCCATCCTTAGAATGAGGTAAACCTACCACAAAATCCATAGCTATCCTTTCCCACTTCCACTCAGGAATAGGAAGAGGCTGAAGCTTCCCATAAGGCTTCTGATGTTCAGTTTTCACTTGCTGACACATTGGACACTTAGCAACATAATCAATGACATCCTTCTTTAATCCGTCCCACCAGTATAAGTCTCTGATACTATGGTACATCTTAGTGACACCCGGATGTACGCTATAAGCTGTAGAATGTGCTTCCTTTAGGATCTCTTCTCTCAAATCATCCACATCAGGAACACACAATCTACCACTGATCCACAACACACCATCATCATCGAGTGTGAAATCAGTGAACTTCCCTGTTCGAACATTCTCTGTAAGCTCTTCAAGAATAGGATCTCGGCTTTGAGCTGCTTTAATCCTATCCCTCAGTATAGATCGCACCTTAAATTGAGCTAGCAGTCCACCTGATCTACTGATCTTCATTATCAGACCTTGATCCACCAACAGATGCAACTCTGGATCAATGGTCTCCTCTCAACACTAATGTGAGCAAGACTGCCTGAGGACCTTCTACTCAAGGCATCTGCTACCACATTAGCTTTACCTAGATGATATAGAATCTCACAGTCATAATCCTTTAACAATTCCAACCATCTCCTCTGCCTCAGATTCAGATCTCTCTGCTGGAAAATGTATTTAAGGCTCTTGTGATCAGTAAATATCTCACAAGTCACCCCGTACAAATAATGTCTCTAAATCTTCAAAGCAAAGATCACTGCAGTCATTTCAAGGTCATGTGTAGGATAGTTCTGCTCATGCTTCTTCAACTGCCTTGAAGCATAGGCTATCACCCTTCCATTCTGCATCAACACACAACCAAGGCCAATTCTAAAGGCATCACAATAGACTGTGAACTTGTCCACACTATTAGGCAAAGCTAACACTGGCGCTGTGGTCAACTTTTCCTTCAATAACTGAAACCATTCTCACAAGCTTCTGACCACTCGAATCTAACATTCTTCTGAGTCAAGCAAGTCATAGGGGCTACAATCCTAGAAAAATCTTGCACAAACCGCCTATAATACTTGGCTAAACCCAGAAAACTACGAATCTCAGTAACAGAAGTCAATCTAGGCCACTCAGACATTGCTTCAATCTTCTATGGATCAACCTGGATACCTTCTTTAGACACTACGTGTCCAAGAAAAGAAACACTTTCCATCCAGAATTCACAATTCGAAAATTTAGCATAAAGCTGATGATCTCTTAGTGTCTATAGTACAATCCTCAAGTGATATACATGCTCCTCCATACTCCTAGAATAAACCAGTATATCATCGATAAAGACTACCACAAACTAATCTACAAATGGTCTGAATACCCTATTCACCAGGTCCATAAAAGCTACTGGTGCATTAGTCAAACCAAAAGACATCACCAGAAACTCATAATGGCCATATCGAGTGTGGAATGCTGTTTTAGGAACATCGGCTTCACTAATCCGTAGTTGATGATAACTCGTCCTCAAGTCAATCTTAGAAAAGAATTGTGCACCCTGTAGCTGATCAAACAAGTCATCTATCCTCGGGAGAGGATACTTGTTCTTCACTGTCACCTTATTCAGCTCTATATAGTCAATGCACAGTCTCAGGGTACCATCCTTCTTCTTCACAAATAGGACTAGTGCACCCCAAGGAGAAACACTAGGTCTGATGAAACCTTTATCCAATAACTCTTGCAATTGCTCCTTCAACTCTTTCAACTCTGCAGGAGCCATTCTTTAGGGTGGCATAGATATAGGAGTAGTACTTGGAACCATATCTATATAGAATTCAATCTCTCTGTGAGGTGGTAAACCTGACAACTCCTTAAGAAAAACATCAGGAAACTCACAAGCAATAGGAACATCTGTGAGTGACAACTTCTCCACTGAAGTATCCTTGACTAATGCCAAATATCCCTGACAACCTTTCCTCAACAACTTCCTAGCCGTAATAGCCGAAATAAGATTCTGAGGTGCTGAACTCCTATCACCCACAAACTTAAAATCTTCTTCATCAGGAATTCCGAAAGTCACCTCTTTATTCCTGCAATCTACCACAATATAGTGCTAAGATAACCAATCCATTCCTAAAATAACATCAAACTCCATCACATCCAACAGAATCAATCAGCGGGTAATTCTCTATCTCCCACGAGAACTAAACAACCAAAAAGAATAATATCGATGTCCAAGGAATTGCTCAGAGGAGTGGCAACAGACAAAGGAATAGCCATCCTTGAAGCTTGCCAACAAGACTTGGAAGCAAAAACAGGAGAAACAAATGAATGCGTGGCACCCGGATCAAACAAAACCCATGCATCCAGGTAACAAATAGAAACAATACCTGCCACGACTGCATTAGATGCCTGAGCATCTTGCTGAGTAAGATGAAAAACTCTAGCCTGTCCTCGACCTCCCTGCTGACTAGTAGAAGCCTGGCCAACACCTCTGGCACCTCCTTTAGTATCTCTACCACGACTCTGCTGTGGGACAATCTGAGTGGAACTCTGATGCTGGGCTAGGGGCAACTGAAATGGAATTGGTGCAGCACTAGCAATCGACTGCTGTGGAAATCGCAGAATCTGTGGCTGCTGATACCCAGAGCAAGGACACGATCTAGCAAAATGTCCTGTCTGCCCGCATCTGAAGCATGTCAGTGGTGTCAGGTAACACAGTCCCTGATGGACTCTAGCACAAGTCTGGCATACACTGGCAGCTGATCTAGAACTATGACCACTGCTATTGCTCGAAGCACCTGACCTATATCTGAATGGTCTACGCTGACCTCCACGGCCATGTCTACTGCTCCGATGCACTCGCTGCTGCTGTCTCTGACTCTGCTGAGTCTGACCTCGCTACTGACTACTCAAACCAACATGAAAACTCGAATATGGTGTAGTTTGAAATCCACTCGACTGAACTCCCAGTTGGTAGTAATCAGGCATTGCTCCCTACCTAACTAGCCTCAGCTCAATCTCTTTGGCTAACTTTATCACAGACTCTAGAGTAAGGCCTGCTGTAGGCATACCAGCAAATGCTGAACCCAATCTGGTGACATATGTAGTAACTGCGAAATACTGGTCTCGCATCAGATCCTTTGCATATCTACCTAGCCGAAGAAACTCTCGGGTGTACTCCTCTACAGATCGATCTCCATGAGAAATACTGGTCAGTTAGAGATGATAGCTCATACGGAGAGGCTCTGGACAGAATCTCCTCATAAAATGCTCTTGAAACTGAGCCCAGGTCATCGTCATCATATAGGGCTGGATCATCTGAATGAACCAATCTAGGGCTGGTCCCTTAACAGACAACTCAATGATCATGATCCGCTGGTACTCGGTGTGAGCAGTCTAAGTCCGAGTCTCAATCGCATGCAGAAAGTCTAGCGGGTCGAAAGTCCCATCGAAAGTAATCCTGCCAACTTGGGCATAGAACAAAGCTGCCTCAGGGTCAGACATACCCTGCTGATAGGCAGGCTGAATAACTGGAGGCACAGGAACATCAAACTCAGGCTCAACAGGCTCCTCGTCCTGTAACTCTCTCTGCCTATGGTGACCTGTCGCTCCTCGAGGTCTACCTCTGCCACGACCTCTACGTCTAACTGGCTGCTTAGGAGGTAAAACCTCATCCTGAAAAGACTCATCATCCTCAGCCTCAATGACCGAGGGAGCGACACGCGCTCGCCTCCTCATTCTGAAAAGACAAATGGAAAGATTCAGACAAAATAGACAACGAAGGAATAATGTAGAAAACTAAAGCAAGGAATACTTATCAAGACAAACTCGAACCTAATTCACTGCAGTAGTTACCAAAAGAAAACATAACTTGAAAACTAGGGCCATAACTCACACAACTAAGCCCTGACACAGAACTCCACTCTGATACCAACTTTGTCACAACCCAAAACAGGGGCCATGACCGGCGCTAGGGAACGAGAATTCTTTCGAATCCGGAACTCGTAGCAAGCCTAAAGAAAATAAAATAAAACATACAATAGTAATAACAATATATAATGCAGCGGAAATAAAAATCATAAATATCACAATAACATCTGCACTAACTGGATTTAAATTAAATCCTCATCTCATATATATATAAACTCTTTTAATACAAATCCAGTTCAAATATAATACAACATCTCTTAAATAATTTAATGACTACTGCAGTGTTTAGATAAAATAAAACTCAAGACTCAGAGAAGCAGTTTACATAAAGAAGCCGGGGCGGAAGAAATTCAGCGTACAGGCCTGCTACTGAGGTCTAAAGATGATGACTCTCCTGAAAAAAAATTAGTCAACGGAGGGGAGTCATACCTCACTGAGTGAATTACTATAGTATATATACATGCATACTAAATGACAATGCATACAATCAACAGTATATATCTAATATGTATATATACAGGCAAATACACACAGATGCAATAAAATAATTTTATATATATTTCATTGAAAATCATCGTTTATGAAGGATCAAATAGAACCTTATGATATCGCAACCTCAAACAGTGTTAGACAACACTCTAGCCATACAGGCTCACTTATTCCAAATATATCCACTTAATCCATTTAGACAGTCGACTGGCCCCGAGACACTAAGTCGACCGAGCTCCAGTAGTCTGACTGTCACTGTGATTGGCCCCGAGACACTTGGTCAACCAAGCTCCAGCAATCACACCCAAATCACATCTCACACATCAGATAAATCAATTCAAATCAAAATCCTCAAACTGGTTAGTAATATAGCCTAAATGCTATAAGCGTACCGGTACGTACTCGGTCCTAGTGCTGCCCACTAGGTAGCACGTTCTATTGATATCCTTCGTCAATAATTATAAAGCATTCATTCACAAATAAATGATGCATGAATTTAAATAAAATAACAATATAAACCATATATATATACTGGAAATATACCAAAAATAAATCAGGTATATCTCGAGTATGTATACGTCAAATAAATCCAATCAAATTACAAATTAAGCTAGAAATATACTTAAAAGCATTTTAAAACATAAATGGTTAATAAGGCATGCATATAATTCAAAATATACAGAAAATAACCCAAAATAAACTAAAAATAAACTTAGGTAATAATTGAATTATTCATGCATAAATAATCAAAATAAAACATATTTTTCTAAATCATGCACCCTAAACATATATATATAATATAGTAACTCACACTTAGTGCGTTCCTCGAGATGGGTCCGACAGGCCTGGTCCACTAGGCCTCGGTCTCAGTGCAACTAAATAAACAATAACGACAGAAATCAGAATAGACCTAACAGAAAGTCCTAGAAACTCGATCTAGAATATTAAACACAGAAACAGGATTAGGGATCGATCAGATATCACGTTTTACGAGAATTCTACCAAAAATTCGACAGAACCTCCCTTGTAAAATGGACATCTCTCTACTTAAAGAGTAGAGCCGACCCTGCAAAGAAACACACTTCGAAAAACAGGCACAACAATCCATCCACAACCCCTCGGTCGGACTCCAAACTACAGTCTACCGACCGGGGTCCACAATCACAAAACAATATAGAAATACCAAAAATACCCTTATAACATAGAAATACATTTTATAAATAGAAATTATGTAATTAACCTTAAAACACAGTAAAAACCGATAAAAACTCATTTTATTTAGAAAAATCGTATATTATATATATAATTGAAAATAATTCACGAAAAATAGTTTTAATCAATTAAAAATACTAAATAATTTGTAGAAATCATTTTTATACCTTAAATAATTATTAAAACCAATTAAATTACATTTTTAGTCAGTTAAGGGTAAAATTACCAAAATACCCTTATATATATAAATATACTAAAATTCATTCAAAAATTCACCAAAAATAGTATAATTATCCAAAAATTAATTTTCTCAACATATTTATCAATAATATCAATAATTAAACTCAATTAACCAATTAATTTCAATTAAAAACACATTTAACCTAATTTTCCAAAAATTCCATAAACCTAATTAAATTCAAATAAATACATAGAAATTCATAAAAATTCCAAATAAATTCCTATAATTCATTTTAACACCTATATTTATCATAAAACACAATTTCATAATTTATTTAATTAATTTTCAAAAATTAGAAAATAATATTAAAATATTCAAAAATACCCAAAAATCAAAATAATTCCCAAAAATTCCACAAAAATTCACACATGTAGATTAAACTACTAGGATCAACATTTTTTAAGGGATTTTTCATGAATCAAACAATTCTAAGTTCAAAAAATCAAAAACCCTAAAATGGCTGAATTGAAGATTTAGCTCAAACCTCATCAACCACTTGATTTCAGGCCAAAAGGAGCTTAGAATAGGGACCACCGGAGCTCAAGGAGTCGATGAAAACTGGCGGTGCATGAAATGGTGGCCAGAATCGCGATCGACAGCGAAGAGCTCAACTTGCTGCCATCACGAATTTCGGGCGTTCCAGCGGGCTTCCGGTGACCTGGTCACGTCGGAGAGGAAGAGGAAGGAAGGGGGAGGAGGTTGGCAGCAGCTGGTGGTGGTGAAAGGTGGTCCGGCAAGGTGGAATGGGAGGCGCAGTGAGGGTAGGTGTCAAGAGAGAATAAGGGAGAGGGAGGGGGCAATCCGATAATTTGGCAAAAATTTTATTTTTCAACTATATATATGTATATATATATATATATATATATATATATATATATATATATATATATACTTTATACTATATATTAAAATAATATTAAATTACACACACATTAAATATACACCACACACTTATAATTTAATATTTTGATAATTTAATACTAAATAAAATAATTAAATAACAATAAAACTAATAAATAAATAATAAAATAATAGGGTAATTAATTAAACACTAATTAAATAAATAAGTACATATATATACATTATTTAGTATTTTAAAAATATGTATGAGTTCATGCAATTATAGAAATTCATTTAAAATAATTAAATATAAATAGTTTATGTATCAATTTCCCCGAAAATACAAGTCCCGGGAAAATTTTACATAAAGGACTTTAAATAATACACAATAATTAAAATAGGTTTTAAATACACATCAACTCGTAAAAATATCATAATATATATACAAAAATTATTAACACTGCATATCCCGATGCAATATTAAAATATTTAAAAACACGGGATATTACAGTTTATTTTTAGTTTATCTTTGGTTTATTTTCTGTAAAATGTGTTTGAAAATATTTCTAGCTTATTTTGTAATCAGATTGGATTTCTTTGACGTATATATACTCAAAATATACCTGGTTTATTTTTGGTATAATTCTAGTATATATATGGTTATTGTTGCTATTATATTTAAATTCATGCATCATTTATTTTTATGAATGAATGTTTTATATTTCAATGAAGGATATCAATAGAACGTGCTACCTAGTGGGTAGCACTAGGACCGAGTATGTACCGGTACACTTATAGCATTTAGGCTATATTACTAACCAGATTGTGGATATTGATTGGATATGATTATTTGATGTGTGATATGATTTGGGAGTGTGATTGCTGGAGCTCGGTTGACCAAGTGTCTCGGGGCCAATCACACTGACAGTCAGACTGCTGGAGCTCGGTTGACTTAGTGTCTCGGGGCCAGTCTACTGTCCAAATGGATCAAGTGAATATATTTTGGAATAAGTGAGCCTATGTGGCTAGAGTGTTGTTTAACACTATTTGAGGTCGCGATATTCTAGGGTTCTATTTGATCCTTCATAAACTGTGATTTTCAATAAATATATATAAAATGATTTTATTGCATCTGTGTGTATTTGCTTGTATATATATACTTATTAGATATATATACTTTTGATTGTATGCATTGTCATTTAGTATGCATGTATATATATTATAGTAATTCACTCAATGAGGTCTGACTCCCCTCTATTGACCATTTTTCAGGAGAGTCTTCTTCCTCAGACCTCAGTAGCAGGCCTGTACGCCGAATTTCTTCTGCCTCGGCTTCTTTATATAAAATGCTCATCTGAGTCTTGATTTTTATTTTTATAATCTAGACACTGCAGTAGTTGTAAATAAATTGTGGGTTTTATGTATTATATTTGTGTGAGTTATGTATTTTGAGAAATTGAATTGAAACTTGTATCAAAGGATTTATCTATATATGAGATATGGATTTTTATTTTGATAATTATGATTTTATTTCCACTGCATTAAGTGTGGTTATTATTATTACTGTATGTTTTATTTTATTTTTAGGCTTGCTACGGGTTCTGGATTCGAAAGAATTCTCGTTCCCTAGCACTGGTCATGGCCCTTATTTTTGGTCGTGACATTTATGTTTAAATTTTATGAAATATGCATAAATGATTTAATAATTGCTTAGTTAAATTGAATTTATTTGACATATATATACTTGAAATATACTTGGTTTATTTTTGGTATATTTCTAGTATATATATGGTTTATGTTGCTATTTTATTTAATATCATGCATCATTTATTTTATGAATGTATGTTTTATATTTAAATGAAGGATATCGATAGAACGTGCTACCTAGTGGGTAGCACTAGGACCGAGTACGTACTAGTATGACGACAGCATTTAGGCTATATTACTAACCTAATTGTGGATATTGATTGGACTGATTTGATTTGATGTGTGATGTGATTTGAGAGTGTGATTGCTGGAGCTCGGTTGACTAAGTGTCTTGGGGCCAATCACACTGACAGTCAGACTGCTAGAGCTCGGTTGACTTAGTGTCTCAGGCCAGTCCACTGTCCAAATGGAAAAAGTGAAATTATTTGGAATAAGTGAGCCTATATGGCTATAGTGTTGTCTAACACTGTTTGAGGTTGCGATTTTCTAGGGTTCTATTTGATCCTTCATATACGGATGTAATTCTTAATATTTATATAAAATGATTTTGTTGCATCTGTGTGATTTTGCCTGTATATATATTTATTACATATACTATTAAATGTGTGCATTTGTCATTTAGCCATGCATGTATATATATTATAACAATTCACTCAGCAAGGTTTGACTCCCCCTCCATTGACTATTTTTTTCAGGAGAGTCTACATCTTCAGACCTCAGTAGTAGACCCATACACCAGATTTCTTTCGCCCTGGCTTTACTATGTAATCTATTTACTTGATGTTATTTTATAATCTAGACACTACAGTAGTTGTAGTCTATTGGGATATTATGTATTATGTTGTATGAGACATGTATTTTAAAGATTTTGAACTGAGTTGTATTAATGGATTATTTTATATATGAGATTTATTTCCGCTGCAATTTATTTTATTTATGTTATTATTATTATTGCATGCTTTTATTTTATTTTTAAGGCTTGCTATGGGTTCCGGATTCAAAAGAATTCATGTTCCCTAGCGCTGGTCATGGCATAACATCTTCATTCACTTCTACACTAATGTGAGCAAGACTACCTAAGGACTTCCTACTCAAGGTATCTGCTACCACATTAGCCTTGCCTGGATGATAAAGAATCTCACGATCATAGTCCTTCAGGAGTTCTAACCCTACCCTCTACCTTAGATTTAGATCTCTCTGTTGAAAAATGTACTTCAGGCTCTTGTGATCTATGAAAATCTCACAAGTCACCTTGTACAGATAATGTCTCTAAATCTTGAGAGCAAAGATCATTGCAGCTATCTCTAGGTCATGAGTAGGATAATTATGTTCATGCTTCTTCAATTTCCTCAAAGCATAAGCTATCACCCTACCATTCTGCATCAACACACAACTTAGGCCAACTCTAGAGGCATCACAATACATAGTGAATTTATCTACTCCATTAGGTAAAGCTAAAATTGGAGTTGTGGTCAATTTCTCCTTCAAGAATTGGAAACCTGAATGACATCACCAGAAACTCATAGTGGCCATATCGAGTGCAGAATGTCATTTTAGGAATATCGGCCTCACTGATCTGCAACTGATGATAGCCTGACCTCAAGTCAATCTTAGAAAAGAGTTGTGCACCGTGAAGTTGATCAAACAGATCATCTATCCTCGGGAGAGGATATTTGTTCTTCACTATCACCTTATTTAACTCTGTGTAATCAATGCACAGTCTTAGGGTACTATCCTTCTTTCTCATAAATAGGACTGGTGCACCCCAAGGAGAAACACTGGGTCTAATGAAACCCTTATTTAGTAAATCCTTCAACTGCTCCTTCAACTCTTTCAATTCAGCAGGAGCCATTCTGTAAGGTAGCATTAAAATAAGAGTGGTGCCTAGAACCACATCTATACAGAACTCAATCTCTCTGTGAGGTGGTAAACCTGGCAACTCCTTAGGAAAAACATCAGGAAACTCATAAGCAACAGGAACATCTGTGAGTGACAACTTCTCTATAGAAGTATCTCTGACAAGTGCCAAGTATCCTTGATAACCCTTCCTCAACATCTTCCTAGCCGTAATAGTGGAGATGAGATTCTGAGGTGCAGAACTCTTATCACCCACAAACTTAAACTCTTATTCATCTGGAATTTTAAAAATCACCTCTTTACTTTGACAATCCATAATGGCACAGTGCTGAGACAACCAATCCATACCCAAAATCACATTAAACTCCATCACATCTAACAACACCAATTCTGTTGGCAGTTCTCTACCTCTGACAAACACTGGACAACTAGAAAGAACAACGTCAGTGTCCAAAAAATCACTTAGAGGAGTGGTAATAGACAAAGGAAAAGCCATCCTCGAAGCTTGCCAATATGACTTTGAAGTAAAAACAGGGGACACAAAAGAGTGTGTAGCACCCGAATCAAATAAAACCTAAGCATCTAAGTAACAAATTGGAATAATACCTGCAACGATGGCATTAGTGTCTGAGCATCCTGCTGAGTGAGGTGGAAAAACCTAGCTTGACCTCAACCTCCCTGCTGACTGGAGGAAGCCTGGCTAAAACCTCTGGCACCTCCTCTAGTACCTTTGCCATGCCCCTGCTGGGCAACAATCTATGTTAAACTCGGATATTAAGCTAGAGGCAACTAAAAAGGTGATGGTGTTGCACTGGCAATTGATTGCTGCGAAAGCTGTAAAAATTGCTATAGTTGAAAATTAGAATATTGGCATGATCTAGCAAAATGCCTTGTCTGTCCGTATAAAAAACATGTCAGCGGCACCATATAACAGGGTCCCTGATGGACTTTACCATAAGTTTGACAAGCACTGGCTGCTGATCCTGTGCTGCTGTATCCTGAACTCTGACCACTACTGCTGCTGGAAGCACATGACCCAAATTTGATAAGTCTATGAGGTATAGTACAACCATGTCTACTACTCATATGGACTCTTTGCTACTGCCTCTTACTCTATTGTACTGAGCCTCTTTACTGACTGGTGGAACCAATCTGAAAAGTCAAATACAGAGTAGTTTAGAATCCTCCTAACTGAACACCCAACTGATAGTAATTAGGCATAACTCCATACTTGACTAGTCTCAACTCTATCTCCTCGGCCAACTTTATCACCGACTCTAGAGTAAGGCCTGTAGTAGGCATCCCAACAAAAGTAGAACCCAGACCAGTGACATAAGTCTTGATAGGAAAATACTGGTCTCTCATCAAATCCTCTACATGTCTGCCAAGTTGAAGAAACTCTCTAGTGTAATCCTTAATAAATCTATCACCTCTGGTGATGCTAGTCAGTAGAATTCTATAACTCATCTGAAGTGGCTATGGACAAAATCTCCTTATAAATCTCTCTCGAAACTATGCCCAGGTCATAGTCATCATGTATGGCTGAATCACTTGGACGAACTAATCTAGAACTAGTCCCTCAATAAACAACTCAATAATCATGATCCGTTGATACTCAGTGTGAGCAGTCCAAGTCCTCATCTCAATAGTGTGCAGAAAGTCTAGCGGATTTGAAGTCCTATCAAAGGCTATCCTCCCAACTCTGGCCTAAAATAATGCTGCCTTAAGGTCAGGCATACCTTGCTGATAGGCAGACTACATTTACGGTGTGGCTAGAGGTATCTCAGCTTCCTCATACTCTGGCTCTATAGGTTCCTCATCCTGTAGCTCTCTATATCTATGGCGACATGCTGCTCCTCAAGTCTACCTCTACCTCGGCCTCTGCGCCTCGCTGGTGGCATAAAAGGTAAAACCTCATCCTAAAAGTACTCATCATTCTCGGCCTCAATAACCGGTGGAGCGACACGCGCTCACCTCCTCATTCTGAAAAGACAAAAACCACAAGATTTAGAGAAAACAGAAAAACTAACGGTTACGTGGAATACTAAATTAAAGAAAACTTATCGAAGACATTATTGAACCTAATTCATTATAGTAGTTTCAAAGAAAAAAAGGCTCTAAAAACCTAGATCCACAACACTAATAACCTAGGGCTCTGATACTAACTTTGTCACGACCCAAACCAGGGAGTCATGACTAGTGCTAGGGAATAGGAATTCTTTCGAATTTGGAATCCGTAGCAAGCCTTAAAAATAAAATACGCATGCAATAATAACAAAGATACATTAAAATTAAAATTGAATTGATATAAAATAGATATTCAAATGTCTTTTCATAAAAATAAAAATATCTTCATACAATATTTAGAGATAGGTCTCTTACTAACATAACACTCTACTGATTCAATACACTACTACTACAATTTTCTAGAATACAACAAAAGTTTAGATAAATAAATTACATAATATAGCCGGGGCTGAAGAAGTCTGGCATAGAGGTCTACTACTGAGGTCTGACAATGCGGAATCTCCTAAAAAAAATATTAAGGGGAATCAGACCTCACTGCGTGAATTATTATAATATATATACATGTAATCTAAATCATATACAGTGAGACATTAGTCTATATATATATACACGCATTTCATATAAATACCAAACTCTACTTTTATATATATAATAAATGCAAAAAACATTTATTTAAATAAAGGATCAAATAGAACCCTAACATTTGCAACCTTAATCAATATATCATACTAGCCACACAGGCTCACTTAATTCTAAAGTAATTCTCTTATCCCATTTTAGACAGTAGATTGGCCCTGAGACACTAAGCCAACCGAGCTCCCGTAGTCTCACTATCAGTGTGATTAGCCCTAAGACACTAGATCAACCGAGCTCTTGCAATCACACTACTCAATCACATCTATTCTCAATAATTGATCAATCAAATGTCACCTCAAGTGATTTTATAACTTAACCCTAAAATCTATCACATCGGTATGTATGCGGTCCTAGTACAGCACACTAGGTAGCACATTCTATCAATATCCTTCATATAAAATCATGTATATATATTGGAAATGATAAAATGCATCATTAAAACATAATAGACAACTATATACCAATAATATACCAAATAAATATGTTGAATATATGTCAAATATACTAAATTTATACCAAATAAATACTAACATATATATATATATATATATATCACATATATATAAAAGATATACCAAAAATAGACCTAGCATACATGTTTAATATATAGCAAATATACCAAAAATAAACCAAAAGTATACCAAATCATTTAATCAAATAAATAATAAATAATTATATAATGAAGATGTGAAATTCCTTAATCATGCATCCTATATGCAATGCATATATAGAATAACAACTCACTAGTTTACACTCCTTGAGACTGACTCGACGGGCCTAGTCCGATAGGCCTCGATATAAATGCAGCTAGAAAAATAAATAATAATGAAATCATAATATAATCTTAACGTATACTCCTAAGAATTCTAAAGAAGACTCGATGTAGGAATTAAAACTTAGTCAAAACACAAAAACTCAGGATCGATCCGACGTCACATTTTACAAGAATTCTATCGAAAAATCAACAGAGTTTGCTATGTAAAATGAACATTTCTCTACTAAAAAGTATAGCCGATCCTGCAAGAAAAATACACTTCTAATACCATAAAGCTCAACATGTAATAACCTATATTTTTAAATTAATTTAATATTTAATAAGATATGCAGTATTAATAAATTTGAAAGTTATATTTATTTATTTTAGTATTTTGTGAATACTCATTATTATTTTATGTTTAATTATAATTTTCAATGTAAATATTTATATCGAAACTTATTATTTTGGACAATTAATTTACGCTATTTATATTTACTACTTTGGATGATATTATTTTAATAATATTATATTTAGTGCATTATTATTTTAATGTTATTATAATTTTTAATAAATTACATTATTTGTATTGTTATTTTTCGTATTATATATATATATATATATATATATATATGTGTGTGTGTGTGTGTGTGTGTGTGTGTGTGTGTGGTGGAGATTTGTTTACATAAAATATTATTATTATAATATAGAGTTTTATTAATATATATATATATATATATATATATATATATATACACACACACACATGCATACAAAATAAACACATACATGCATGCATACCTATATGCTAAAACACCAACACACACAATATAACATAAAGAAAAAAAAAACATAATAAATAAGAAATGTGAACCAAAGCAAGAAACTTACAGAAGCTTTCCCCTTTCGCCATCCTGGTCACCAACATCCACTGTGCCTCCATCACTTCCGGCCACCGTTTCTTGAGCTTCCAGTCTCTATCAACTCTCTAGACTCTGGTGAGCATGAATCCAAGCTTAGTTTAAGCTCTAAATGTCCATTTCTTGAGTTTTGTTGAATTTTTATTTTTGGAGTTTTAAGGTTTCAAATTTTTTTAGCATGATATTGTTTGAATATTGAAAACTCCCTTTACAAAAGTGATTCTTGGAAGCTTAATCTACCTCTACATATTTTTTTTTTGAATTTTTGGAATTTATTTTAATTTTTGTGAATTTTTGAATATTTTATTATTATTTTATTAATTTTCGTAAATTAATTATTAAAATTATAAATTTAGTATATTTAGAGTTATTATTAATTTTTATTAATTTTAGAGTTGAGATTATAATTTTTGAGATTTTTATATAATTTTTATAATTATTTTTATATTATGTCAATATTGGATAATCATGTTTGAGTTAAGTTTTTATTGAAATTATGGTTTAAATATGTGTTTTAGTTAATATTAGTAATATATATGATGAGAAAATATTTTTTATGCATTTATATAATTTTTATAGAATTTTTGAGTAATAATAGTATATTATGTGGATTGTCGGAGTAAAAAGGTGATTTTCAGAATTCCTAATGAAAAAGAGTTTAAGTTTGTTAGTGAAAAGACTTCTGCACCTCAGAATCTCATCTCCACTATTACAGCTAGGAAGATGCTGAGGAAAGGTTGTCAAGGTTATTTGGCATTGGTCAGGAATACTTCAATGGAGAAGTTGTTACTCACAAATGTTCTTGTTGCTTGTGAGCTTTCTGATGTTTTTCCTAAGGAGTTGCTAGGTTTACCACCTCACAGAGAGATTGAGTTCTGTATAGATGTGGTTCCAGGCACTACCCCTATTTCGATGCCACCCTCCAGAATAGCTCCTGCAGAGTTGAAAAAGCAATTGTAGGAATTACTGGATAACGGTTTTATCAAACCCAGTATTTCTCCTTGGGGTGCACCAGTCATGTTTGTAAGGAAAAAGGATGGTACCTTAAGACTATACATAGATTACAGAGAGCTGAACAAGGTGACAGTGAAGAACAAGTATCCTCTTTCGAGGATAAATGACTTGTTTAATCAGTTTCAGGGTGCACAGTTCTTTTTTAAGATCAATTTGAGGTCGGGTTATCATCAGTTGCGGATCAGAGAGGCCTATCTTTCTAAAATGGCATTCCGCACTCGATATGGCCACTATGAGTTTTTGGTGATGTCTTTTGGCTTGACTAATGCACCAATAGCGTTTATGGATATGATGAACAGGGTATTCAGACCATTAGTGGATCAGTTTGTAGTAGTCTTCATCGATGATATACTGGTGTATTTAAAGAGTATGGAAGAGCATGTATATCACTTGGGGACTGTGCTGTAGAAGAGAACATTAGCTTTATGCTAAATTCTCAAAGTGTGATTTCTAGTTGGAGAGTGTTGCTTTCCTTAGACATGTGGTGTCTAAAGAGGGTATCTAGGTTGATCCATAGAAGATTGAAACAGTGTCTGAGTGGCCTAGACTGACTTCAGTTATTGAGATTCGAAGTTTTTTGGGTTTAGCTGGGTATTATATGTCACGACCCAAAACAGGGGCCATGACCGGCGCTAGGGAACGGGAATTCTTTTGAATCCGGAACCCGTAGCAAGCCTAAAAATAAAATAAACATGCAATAATAACAATAACAATATAATACGCAGCAAAAATAAAAATCATAATATCATAATATCATAATATTATTCACATCAACTAGATTTAAATCAAAATCTCATCTCATAGATATATAATCTCTTTAATACAAATCCAGTTTCAATATAATACATCCCTTTAAAATAAAATACATGAAATCCAATACTTTAATTCACAACTACTGCAGTGTCTAGATAAAATAAATAAGACTCAAGTAAATAATTTACACAAAGAAGCCGGGGCGGAAGAAATCCAGCGTATCGACCTGCTACTGAGGTCTGAAGAAGTTAACTCTCCTGAAAAATAGTCAACGGAGGGGAGTCAGACCTCACTGAGTGAATTACTATAATATATATACATACACACTAAGTGATAATGCATACAGTCAACAGT
Organism: Mallotus nudiflorus; assembly: GCA_947683625.1. Taxonomy (NCBI): domain Eukaryota; kingdom Viridiplantae; phylum Streptophyta; class Magnoliopsida; order Malpighiales; family Euphorbiaceae; genus Mallotus; species Mallotus nudiflorus. Next base: position 42,137 of record CANTUR010001402.1, on the reverse strand, counting down.
ATATATAATATGTATATATACAGGCAATTGCACACAGATGCAATAAAATCATTTTATATATATTTTCATTAAAAATCATCTTTTATGAAGGATCACATAGAACCCTAGAATATCGCAACCTCAGAAAATAGTGTTAAACAACACTCTAGCCATACAGGCTCACTTATTCCAAGTATATCCACTTAATCCGTTTGGACAGTAGACTGGCCCCGAGACACTAAGTCAACCGAGCTCCAGCAGTCTGACTGCCAGTGTGATTGGCCTCGAGACACTTGGTCAACCGAGCTCCAGCAATCATACCCAAACCACATCTCACATATCAAATAATCATATCAAACCAATATCCATAAATAGTTAGTAACATAGCCTAAAGCTATAGGCGTACCGATACGTACTCGGTCCTAGTGCTGCCTACTAGGTAGCACGTTCTATCGATATCCTTCATTAATAAATAATATAAAACATTCATTCACAATAAATGATGCATGGATTTAAATGAAATAGCAATATAAACCATATATATATACCGAAAATATACCAAAAGTAAACCAGGTATATTTCGAGTATATATATATCAAATGCATTCAATCAAATTATAAATTAAGCTGGAAATATATTTAAAAACATTTTAAGTATATTTTATTTACAAAACATGCATATAATTTAATATATACCAAAAATAAACCAAAAATAAACTTAATGTAAACTTAAGAAATAATCAAATTATTTATGCATATTTAATCAACATAAAACATGCATTTCTAAATCATGCATCCTAAGCATATATATATAGCATAGTAACTCACCTAATGCGCTCCACGAGATGAATCCGACGGGCCTGGTCCACTAGCCCTCGGTCTCGATGCAACTAAACAAAAAATAAATAATAGACATCAGAATAAACCTAATAGAAATCCTAGAATTCAATCTAGAGTATTAAAATACGGAAACAGAATTAGGGTTCGACTGGACATCACGTTTTACGAGAATTCTATCGAAAATTCGATAGAACCTCCCCTGTAAAACGGACATCTCTCTACTCAAAAGAGTAGAGCCGACCCTGCAAAGAAATACACTTCGAAAAATAAGCTCAACACAATCCACAACCCCTCGGTCGGACTCTAGACTACAATCTACCGACCGGGGTCCACAAACACAGAATAATTCTCGAAATACCAAAAATATCCTTACAACATAGAAATTCATTTTATAAGTAGAAATTACATAATTAACCTTAAAACACTATAAAAACCGATAAAAACTCATTTTATTAGAAAAATCATATATTATATATATAATTGAAAATAATTCACGAAAAATAGTTTTAATTAGTTAAAAATACTAAATAATTTATAGAACCAATTAAAACCAATTAAATTACATTTTTAGACAATTTAGGGTAAAATTACCAAAATACCCCTATATATATAAATATACTTAAATTACTTCAAAAATTCACCAAAAATTATACAATTATCCAAAATTAATTTTCTCAACATATTTATCAATAATATCAATAATTAAACTCAATTAACCAATTAAATTCAAATAAAAACACATTTAACCTAATTTCTCAAAATCACATAAACTTCAATAATTCAAAATAAATACTTAGAAATTCATAAAAATTCCAAATAAATTCCTATAATTCATTTCAACACCTAATTTAACCATAAACCCCAATTTCATAATTTAAATAATTAATTTCCGAAAATTAGAAAATAATATTAAAATATTCAACAATACCCAAAAATCCAAAAAATCTCCAAAAATTCTACAAAAATTCATAAATGTATATTGAGCTACTAGGAACAACATTTGTGAAGGGAGTTTTCATGAATCATTCAATTCGAAGCTCAAAAAAATCAAAAACCCTAATGTGACCGAAATTGAAAATTCAAAACCTAAGCAATTCTAGACCATTTTAGCTTAAACCAAAGCTAGAATCACACTCACCGGAGCTCAAGGAGAAGAAAGAGACTAGCGGTGTCAAAAACGGTGGCCGGAGGAGGGAGAAATGGCAAAGGGAAGATTTTGGCCAAAAATGGAAAATGGAGCTGCCGGCGCCGGGGAAGGGAGCTGCTGGCGGCGGGGGACGGCTGGGAACGGCGGTGGCAAGCCGGGAGGCACACCGACGGTAGGTGGCTGGAGTTGCAGCGGGAGGGAAGGGAGGATGGTGGTCGGGCGCGCGGGAGGAAAGAAAAAGAAGAAGAAGAAGAAAGAAAAAGAAAAGAAAAAGAAAAGAAAAAGAAAAAGAAAAAAAAAATAATTTTAATAATTTAATATTAAATAAAATACTTAAATAACAATAAATGAATAAACAAATAATAAAATATTAGGGTAATATATTAAACCCTAATTAAATAAATATATACACACACATGCTTTATTTAGTATTTTAAAAATACGCATGAGTTCATACAAGTCCGAAAATATATTTAATATAATTAATAATAAATTGTTTATGTGAAAATTTCCCCAAAAATGCAAGTCCCGGGAAAATTTTACGTAAAACACTGAAAATAATACACAGTAATTAAAATAGGTTTTAAATACATATTAACTCGTAAAAATATTATATAATATACATAAATTATTAACACTGCATATCCCGGTACAGTGTAAAAATATTTTTAAAAACACGGGATATTACAGTCTTCCCCCCTTACAAGAATTCGTCCCCGAATTCCAGAAAACAAGATTACAGAATCAGGAAGGAAAGAGATACGGGTAAGAAGCTCGCATCTCAACTTCAGTCTCCCACGTATGCTCTTCAACTCTGTCGCTACGCCACAGAACCTTGACCATCGGAATCTGCTTGGATCGCAACTGTCGAACTTGATAATCAACGATCGCCACAGGTTCTTCCACAAAAGTCAAATCTTCACTCACTTCTACACTGTCAGGTTGCAACACGTGAGAAGGGTCTGAGATATACTTCCTCAACATCGAGATATGAAATACTGGATGCACTTGTGACATACTCGGAGGCAAATCCAACCGATATGCAACAGTGCCAACTCTCTCCAGAATCTCAAACGGTCCAATGTATCTCGGTGCTAACTTACCCTTCCTGCCAAATCTCATCACACCCTTCATCGGAGATACTTTCAGAAAAACAAAATCTCCAACCTGAAACTCCATATCTTTGTGCCTAGGATCCGCATAACTCTTCTGTCTGCTAACTGCGATCTCTAATCTGCGCTTAATCACGACGACTTTCTCTGCAGCATCCTGAACCATCTCTGGTCCAGTCAAAGCTCTCTCACCAATCTCATCCCAACTCAAAGGGGATCTACACTTCCTTCCATATAACGCCTCATATGGTGCCATACCAATACTGCTATGGTAGCTGTTATTATATGCAAACTCAACAAGTGACAAATGATCATCCCAACTACCTCCCAAATCCAAGACACACATCCTCAACATATCCTCCAGTGTCTGGATCATCCTCTCAGACTGGCCATCTGTCTGAGGATGAAAAGCTGTACTGAAATCCAACCTAGTACCCATCGCTTCCTGCAACTTCTGCCAAAAACGAGAAGTAAACACCGAACCTCTATCTGACACAATGGACACAGGTACTCTATGAAGGCATACAATATGCTTCACATACAACCTCGCCAATCTAGCAACTGAATATGTGGCTTTCACAGGCAAGAAATGTGCAGACTTCGTCAACCTGTCTATAATCACCCAGATGGAATCGTATCCATCCTTCGAACGAGGTAAACCGACCACAAAATCCATAGCTATCCTTTCCCACTTCACTCGGGAATAGGAAGAGGCTGAAGCTTTCCAGAAGGCTTCTGATGTTCGGCTTTCACTTGCTGACACGTCAAGCACTTAGCAACATAATCAGCGACATCCTTCTTCAATCCATCCCACCAGTATAAATCTCTGATACTGTGGTACATCCTGGTAACACCCGGATGAACGCTGTAGGCTGTAGAATGTGCTTCCTCTAAAATCTCCTCTCTCAAGTCATCCACATCTGGAACACACAATCTACCACTGATCCACAACACACCATCATCATCGAGTGTGAAATCAGTGAACTTCCCTGCTCGAACATTCTCTGTAAGCTCTTCTAGAATAGGTCTAGAATAGGATCTCGGCTCTGAGCTGCTTTAATCCTATCCCTCAGTACAGATCGCACCTTAAACTGAGCTAGCAGTCCACCTGATCTACTAATCTTCATCATCAGACCTTGATCCACCAACAGATGCAATTCCTGGATCAATGGTCTCCTCTCAACACCGATGTGAGCAAGACTACCTGAGGACTTCCTACTCAAGGCATCTGCTACAACATTAGCTTTACCCGGATGGTAAGAATCTCGCAATCATAATCCTTTAATAATTCCAACCATCTTCTCTGCCTCAGATTCAAATCTCGCTGCTGGAAAATGTACTTAAGGCTCTTGTGATCAGTAAATATCTCACAAGTCACCCCGTACAAATAATGTCTCCAAATCTTCAAAGCAAAGATCACTGCAGCCATCTCAAGATCATGTGTAGGATAGTTCTGCTCATGTTTCTTCAACTGCCTCGAAGCATAGGCTATCACCCTTCCATTCTGCATCAACACACAACCAAGACCAATTCTAGAAGCATCACAGTAAACTGTGAACTTATCCACACTATTAGGCAAGCTAATACCGGTGCTGTGGTCAACTTCTCCTTCAACAACTGGAAACTGTTCTCACACAAGCTTCTGACCACTCGAATCTAACATTCTTCTGAGTTAAGCGAGTCATAGGGGCTGCTATCCTGGAAAAATCCTATACAAACCGCCTATAATACCCGGCTAAACCCAGAAAACTCCAAATCTCTGTAACAGAGTAGGTCTAGGCCATTCAGATACTGCCTCAATCTTCTGTGGATCAACCTGAATACCCTTCTTTAGACACTTCGTGTCCAAGAAAAGAAACACTCTCCATCCAGAAATCACACTTCGAGAATTTAGCATAAAGCTGATGATCTCTCAGTGTCTGTAGTACAATCCTCAAGTGATATACGTGCTCTCCATACTCCTCAAATATACTAGTATATCATCAATGAAGACTACTACAATACTGATCCACCATACGGTCTGAATACTCTGTTCATCAGGGTCCATAAAAGCTGTTGGTGCATTAGTCAAACCAAAAGACATCACTAGAAACTCATAATGGCCATATCAAGTGCGGAATGCTGTCTTAGGAATATCGGCTTCACTGATACGTAACTGATGATAACCCGACCTCAAGTCAACCTTAGAAAAGAACTGTGCACCCTGAAGCTAATCAAACAAGTCATCTATCCTCGAGAGAGGATACTTGTTCTTCACCGTCAACTCTTATTCAACTCTCTGTAGTCAATGCACAGTCTCAGGGTACCATCCTTCTTCTTCACAAACAGAACTGGTGCACCCCAAGGAGAAACACTAGGTCTGATAAAACCTTTGTCCAACAACTCTTACAACTGCTCCTTCAACTTTCTCAACTCTACAGGAGCCCATACGATAGGGTGGCATAGATATAGGAGTAGTACCTGGAACCACATCTATATAGAACTCAATCTCTCTATGAGGTGGTAATCCTGGCAACTCCTCGGGAAAAACATCAGGAAACTCACAAGCAACCGGAACATCTATGAGTGACAACTTCTCCACTGAAGTATCCCTAACCAATGCCAAATATCCCTGACAACCCTTCTTCAACAACTTCCTAGCCGTAATAGCAGAAATAAGATTCTGAGGTGCTGAACTCCTATCACCAACAAACTTAAACTCTTCTTCACAGGAATTCTAAAAGTCACCTCCTTATTCCTGCAATCTACCACGGCATAGTGCTGAGATAACCAATCCATTCCCAAAATAACATCAAACTCCATCACATCCAACAATATCAAATCAGCGATTAATTCTCTATCTCCCACGAGAACTGGACAACCAGAAAGAACAATATCGGCGTCCAAGAATCACTCAGAGGAGTGGCAACAGACAAAGGAAAAGCCATCCTCGAACCTTGCCAATAAGATTTAGAAGCAAAAACAGGAGAAACAAATGAATGCGTGGCACCCGGATCAACAAAACCCATGCATCCAGGTAACAAACAGAAAGAATACCTGCCACGACTGCATTAGATGCCTGAGCATCCTGTTGAGTAAGATGAAAGACTCTGGCCTGACCTCGACCTCCCTGCTGACTGGTAGAAGCTTGGCCAACACCTCTGGCACCTCCTCTAGTACCTCTACCATGACTCTGCTGTGGAACAAACTGAGTGGAACTCTGATGCTGGGCTGGTGGTAACTGAAATGGCATGGGTGTAGCACTAGCAATCGACTGCTGGGGGAATCGCGGAATCTGCTTCTGCTGATACCTGGAATAAGGACACGATCTGGCAAAATGTCCTATCTGCCCGCATCTGAAACATGTCAGCGGTGTCAGATAACACGGTCCCTGATGGACTCTATCACAAGTCTGACAAACACTGGCTGCTGATCCAGAACTACGACCACTACTGCTGCTCGAAGCACCTGACCTAAATCTGAACGATCTACGCTGACCTCCACGGCCATAGTCTACTTGCTCTGATGCACTCGCTGCTGCTGTCTCTGACTTTGCTGAGTCGAACCTCGCTGCTGACTACTCGATCCAACATGAAAACTCGAATATGGAGTAGCCTGCGATCCACTCGACTGAACTCCCAACTGGTAATAATCAGGCATCGCTCCCTGCCTAACTAGTCTCAGCTCAATCTCCTTAGCTAGCTCAATCACAGACCGAGAGTAAGGCCTGCTGTAGGCATACCAGCAAAAGTTGAACCCAAACCAGTAACGTATGTAGTGATTGCGAAATACTGATCTCGCATCAGATCCTCGGCATATCTACCCAGATGAAGAAACTCTCAGGTATACTTCTCTATAGATCGATCTCCATGAGAAATACTGGTCAAACCGGAGATGATAGCTCAAACGAAGAGGCTCTGGACAGAATCTCCTTATGAACCGCTCTCGAAACTGAGCCCATGTCATTGTCATCATATAGGGCTGGATCATCTGAATGAACCAATCTAGAACTGGTCCCTCGACAGACAACTCAACAATCATGATTCGTTGGTACTCGGTATGAGCAGTCCGAGTCCTAGTCTCAATCGCATGCAGAAAATCTAAAGGATCAGAAGTACCATCAAAGCAATCCTGCCAACTCGGGCATAGAACAAAGCTTCCTCAGGGTCAGACATACCCTGCTGATAGGTAGGTTGAACAGGCTGAACAACTGGAGGAATAGGAACATCAAACTCAGGCTCAACAGGCTCCTCGTCCTGTAACTCTCTCTGCCTACGGCGACCTGCCGCTCCTCGAGGTCTACCTCTGCCATGACCTCTACGTCTAACTAGCTGCTCAGGAGGTAAAACCTCATCCTGAAAATACTCATCATCCTCGGCCTCAACGACCGGTGGAGCGACAACGCGCATCGCCTTCTCATTCTGAAAAGACAAACAGAAAGATTAAGACAAAATGGACAATGGAGGAATAACGCTGAAAACTACAGCAATGAATACTTATCAAGACGTACTCGAACCTATACACTGCAGTAGTCCAACAGAAAATACAACTTTAAAACTAGGGCCACAACTCACACAACTAAGTCCTGACAACAGAAACTCCGCTTTGATACCAACTTTGTCACGACCCAAAACAGGGGCCATGACCGGCGCTAGGGAACGGGAATCTTTCGAATCCGGAACCCGTAGCAAGCCTAAAAATAAAATAAACATGCAATAATAACAATAACAATATAATACGCAGCGGAAAATAAAAATCATAATATCATAATATTATTCACATCAACTAGATTTAAATCAAAATCTCATTCTCATAGATATATAATCTCTTTAATACAATCCAGTTTCAATATAATACATCTCTTTAAATAAAATACATGAAATCCAATACTTTAATTCACAACTTACTGCAGTGTCTAGATAAAATAAATAAGACTCAAGTAAATAATTTACACAAAGAAGCCGGGGCGGAAGAAATCCGACGTATCGACCTGCTACTGAGGTCTGAAGAAGTTGACTCTCTGAAAAATAGTCAACGGAGGGGAGTCAGACCTCACTGAAGTGAATTACTATAATATATATACATACACACTAAGTGATAATTCATACAGTCAACAATATATATAATATGTATATATACAGGCAATTGCACACAGATGCAATAAAATCATTTTATATATTTTTTCATTAAAAATCATCTTTTATGAAGGATCACATAGAACCCTAGAATATCACAACCTCAGAAAATAGTGTTTAAACAACACTCTAGCCATATAGGCTCACTTATTCCAAGTATATCCACTTAATCATTTGGACAGTAGACTGGCCCCGAGACACTAAGTCAAACCGAGCTCCAGCAGTCTGACTGCCAGTGTGATTGGCCCCGAGACACTTGGTCAACCGAGCTCCCGCAATCACACCCAAACAACCACATCTCACATATCAAATAATCACATCAAACCAATATCCACAAATAGTTAGTAACATAGCCTAAAGCTATAGGCGTATCGGTATGTACTCGGTCCTAGTGCTGCCCACTAGGTAGCACGTTCTATCGATATCCTTCATTAATAAATAATATAAAACATTCATTCACAATAAATGATGCATGGATTTAAATGAAATAGCAATATAAACCATATATATATACCGAAAATATACCAAAAGTAAACCAGGTATATTTCGAGTATATATATATATATCAAATGCATTCAATCAAATTATAATTAAGCTGGAAATATATTTAAAAACATTTTAAGTATATTTTATTTACAAAACATGCATATAATTTAATATATACCAAAAATAAACCAAAAATAAACTTAATGTAAACTTAAGAAATAATCAAATTATTTATGCATATTTAATCAACATAAAACAGCATTTCTAAATCATGCATCCTAAGCATATATATATAGTATAGTAACTCACACTAAAGCGCTCCACGAGATGAATCCGACGGGCCTAGGTCCACTAGCCCTCGGTCTCGGCGCAACTAAACAAACAATAATTAATAGACATCAGAATAAACCTAATAGAAATCTAGAATTCAATCTAGAGTATTAAAATACGGAAACAGAATTAGGGTTCGACTGGACATCATGTTTTACGAGAATTCTACCAAAAATTCGGTAAACCTCCCCTATAAAACGGACATCTCTCTACTCAAAAGAGTAGAGCCGACCCTGCAAAGAAATACACTTCGAAAAATAAGCTCAACACAATCCACAACCCCTCGGTCGGACTCCAGACTACAATCTACCGACCGGGGTCCACAAACACAGAATAATTCCCGAAATACCAAAAATCTCCTTACAACATAGAAATTCATTTTATAAGTAGAAATTACATAATTAACCTTAAAACACTGTAAAAACCGATAAAAACTCATTTTATTAGAAAAACCATATATTATATATATAATTGAAAATAATTCATGAAAAATAGTTTTAATTAGTTAAAAATACTAAATAATTTATAGAAATCATTTTTGTACCTTAAATAATTATTAAAACCAATTAAATTACATTTTAGACAATTTAGGTAAAATTACCAAAATACCCATATATATATAAATATACTTAAATTACTTCAAAAATTCACCAAAAATTATACAATTATCCAAAATTAATTTTTTCAACATATTTATCAATAATATCAATAATTAAACTCAATTAACCAATTAAATTCAAATAAAAACACATTTAACCTAATTTCTCAAAATCACATAAACTTCAATAATTCAAAATAAATACTTAGAAATCATAAAAATTCCAAATAAATTCCTATAATTCATTTTAACACCTAATTTAACCATAAACCCCCAATTTCATAATTTAAATAATTAATTTCCGAAAATTAGAAAATAATATTAAAATATTCAACAATACCCAAAAATCCAAAAAATCTCCAAAAATTCTACAAAAATTCATACATGTATATTGAGCTACTAGGAACAACATTTGTGAAGGGAGTTTTCATGAAATCATTCAATTCGAAGCTCAAAAAAATCAAAAAACCCTAATGTGACCGAAATTGAAAATTCAAAACCTAAGCAATTCTAGACCATTTTAGCTCAAACCAAAGCTAGAATCACCACTCATCGGAGCTCAAGGAGAAGAAAGAGACTGAGCGGTGTCGAAAACGGTGGCCGGAGGAGGGAGAAACGGCAAAGGGAAGATTTCGGCCAAAAATGGAAAATGGAGCTGCCGGCGCCGAGGAAGGGAGCTTGCTGGCGACGGGGGACGGCTGGGAACGGCGGTGGCAAGCCGGGGAGGCACACCGATGGTAGGTGGCCAGAGTGCAGCGGGAGGGAAGGGAGGATGGTGGTCGGGCGCGCGGGAGGAAAGAAGAAGAAGAAGAAGAAAGAAAGAAAAAGAAAAGAAAAAGAAAGAAAAGAAAAAAGAAAAAGAAAAGAAAAAAATAAAATAAAATAAAATAATATTAAAATTAATAATAAAAATAAAAAAAATAATTTTAATAATTTAATATTAAAATATAATACTTAAATAACAATAAATGAATAAACAAATAATAAAATATTAGGGTAATATATTAAACCCTAATTAAATAAATATATACACACACAGGCTTTACTTAGTATTTTAAAAATACGCATGAGTTCATGCAAGTCTGAAAATATATTTAATATAATTAATAATAAATTGTTTACGTGAAAAATTTTCCCCGAAAATGCAAGTCCCGGGAAAATTTTACGTAAAACACTGAAATAATACATAGTAATTAAAATAGGTTTTAAATACATATTACTCATAAAAATATCATATAATATATGGAAATTATTATCACTGCATATCCCGGTACAGTGTAAAAATATTTTTTAAAAACACGGGATATTACATTATAGGAGGTTTATACAGGATTTTTTCCAGAATTGCAGCTCTCATGACTCGCTTGACTCAGAAGAATGTGAAGTTGAGTGGTCAGATGCTTGTAAGAACAGCTTCCAATTGCTAAAGGAGAAGTTGACCACAGCTCCAATTTTGGCTTTGCCTAATGAAGTAGATAAGTTCACAGTGTATTGCGATGCCTCTAGAGTTGGCCTAGGTTGTGTGTTGATGCAGAATGGTAGGGTGATAGCCTAATTCTTTGAGGCAGTTGAAGAAGCATGAACAAAAATTATCCTACCTACAACCTAGAGATGGCTGCAGTGATCTTTGCTCTCAAGATCTGGAGACATTATTTGTACAGAGTGACTTGTGAGATTTTTACTGATCACAAGAGCCTTAAGTACATTTTCTAGTAAAGAGATATGAATCTGAGGTAGAGGAGATGGTTGGAACTATTGAAAGATTATGACTGTGAGATCCTTTATCATCCAGGCAAGGCTAATGTGGTAGTAGATGCTCCATATCCTTTCATAAATAATATATTCACATAATATTCAAATACAACTCTTAGAGTACAAAGTATCAAAATAAAACAAGACTCTTTTGATATAATAACACTACTACTCGCAGTTTCTAGAATACAAATTAAAGTTTAAATATAAATTTTACACAATCTAGCCACGGCGGAAGAACACCGACGAAGAGCTCTACTACTAAGGTTTGACATATAAGGTTGTCACGACCCAAAACAGGGGCCATGACCGGCGCTAGGGAATAGGAATTCTTTCAAATCTGGAACCCATAGCAAGCCCTTAAAATAAAATAAAACATGCCAATAATAATAACATAAATAAAATAACTCACAGCGGAAATAAAACTCATAAATAAAATAAAGCAATAATCCGCGAATAGATTTAATAATACAAAACCATCCCTTATAAATATAAGTAATCTTTTAATACAATCTCAGTTCAAATCATAAAAATACATATTTTATACAAACGTAATACATAATCTCACAACTGACAACAACTACTAGGCAATGTCTAGATATAAAATAAAGTCAAGTGAGCAGTTTACATAGTAAAGCCAGGGTAGAAGAAATCTAGCGTAAGGGTCTGCTACTGAGGTCTGAAGACGAAGACTCTCCTGAAAAATAGTCAACGGAGGGGAGTCAGACCTCACCAAGTGAATTCTTATAATATATATACATGCATAACTAAATGACAATGCACACATTCAATAGTATATAAAATAACTATATATACAGGCAAAACACACAGATGCAGTAAAATCATTTATATAAATATTGAAAATAATATCCAATTATGAAGGGATCAAATAGAACCCTAGAAAATCGCAAACCTCAAATAATGTTAGACAATACTCTAGCCATACAAGCTCACTTATTCCCAAATAAATTCACTTGTTCCATTTGAAGAGTAGATTGGCCCCGAGACACTAAGTCAACCGAGCTCCAGCAGTCTGACTGTCAGTGAGATTAGCCCCGAGACACTTGGTCAATCGAGCTCTAGCAATCACACTCCCAAATCACATCTCACATCAAATCAAATCAATCCGATCAATATTCCACAAATATGTTAGTAATATAGCCTAAATGCTATCGTCAGTACCGGTACGTACTCGGTCCTAGTGCTGCCCACTAGTTAGCACGTTCTATTGATATCTTCATTTAAAAATCCATACATTCATAAAATAGATGATGCATGAAATTAATTAAAAGAACAATATTACCATATATATACTAGAAATATACCAAAAATAAACTAGGTATTTTTTGAGTATATATACGTCAAATAAATTCATTTAATTATAAAATAAACTAGAAATATACTGAAAAACATTTTAAGAATAATTCATTAATAAAACATGCATATAATTTAAAATATACCAATAATATACTAATAATATACCAAAAATAAACCTAAGCAATTATTAAACCATTTATGCATAATTTATAAAACAAATCATTACATTTCTAAAAACATGCAATCCTAATACAGGTATATATAGGATAAAAACTCACAGTTATTGCGCTCCTTGAGACGGATCTGACGGGCCTGGTCCAATAGGCCTTGGTCTCGGCACAACTAAACAAACAAATAACAATACGGAATTAGAATAAGTCTAAACGAAATTCTTAGAGACTAGACCTAGAATATTGGACACATAATCAGAATAGGAATTCAATCGGATATCACGTTTACGAGAATTCTATCGAAAATCCAGTAGAACCTTCCCTATAAAACGGACATCTGTCTTACCTCAAAGAGTAGAGCCGGTCCTGCAAAGAAACACACTTCAAAAATATATAGCCACAACCCCTCGGTCCGGACTCCCAAACTAAAATTCCATCGACCGAGGTTCATAATTCACGAGATAATTACAAAATACATTAAAATGCCAAAAAAAAATACCAAAAAATACCCTTTAATACTCAAAATATAACAAATTAGAAATTGAAACGCTAAAAATAATTATTTACCGTTAAATATATAAAACCCTAATTTTAATAAAATATTATTAAAATCGATAATTCTCAATAAATCCATAAATATTAACCCAAATACATTTTATAAATCCAAAATTACTTAATTAACCTAAAATATATTAAAACTCAATAAAAACTCATTTATTTAGAAAAATAGTATATTATATATAATTTGAAAAATAATTTACAAAAATAGTTTTAATTAGTTAAAAATACTAAATAATTTGTAGAAATCATTTTTATACCTCAAATAACTATTAAAACCAATTTAATTATATTTTTAGCCAATTTAGTGCCAAATTACCAAAATACCCTTACTATATATAAATTCACTATAATTATACAAAAATTCACTAAAAATAATATAATTACTCAAAAATTAATTTCTCAACATATAATTCAATAATATCAAAAAAATATACTCAATTAACCAATTAATTTCAATAAAACACATAATTAACCTAATTTTCTAAAAATTACATAAACTAAATAAATTCATAATAATTATATAAAAATCACAAAAATTACAAATAAATTTCTAAAATTCATTTTAACACCTATAAACACCATAAATCACAATTTCATAATTTAATTAATTAATTTACAAAAATTAGAAAATATTAATAAAATAATAAAAAATTCACAAAAATCAAAATAATTCCCAAAAATTCTACAAAAATTCACAAAGGTAGATTGAGCTACTAGGATCAATGTTTATGAAGGAAGTTGCATGAATCATTGAAATCGAAGCTCAAAAAATTCAAGAACCCTTATTGGCCGAAAATGAAAATTCAAAACCTAGGGAAATCTAGACCAATTCAAGTGAAACAAAGCTTGGAAATGCACTCACCAGAGCTCAAGGAAGAGATAGAAACTGGTGGGGCTTGAAACAGTGGCCGAAATAGTTGTGATCGGAGTTGGGATGAGTTTCGGCCTCTTGATGAAAATACGGCCAAAACCGTCGGAAAATGGAAGCTTGGGGCGGCGGGAGCAGGCTGGAAGGGAAGGTGGCACACTGAAAGCACAGTGATAGGAAGAAAATGGTCGTGACTTGGCACCGGAATGGTGAAGGGAACAATCGGGAAGAAGAGGTAGGAGACAATGGCAAAGTTGTAATTTTGATGAACTTTTATTTTGGTATATATATTATATGTATATATGTATATATATATATATATATATATCTATCTCTTATATTATTTTAATATATAATATAATACACACAATAAATATGCACCACACACATATTTTAATAATATATATACACACATATACATATATACACACTTAATTAATATTAAAACTATATAATATAATTTAATTTAATTAAAATAAACCCTAATTTTTAATTTAAATGCATGTATACGTAAATGTTTTATTCGACACTTTAAAATCCTGCATAAACTCATGCAACTTCAATAAAAATGCTTATAATAATTAATATTTATTTATTTACGTCTTAATTTCTCCGAAAATAAAATTCTTGGGAAAATTTTACGTAAAGGACTTAAAATAAATAAAAATGACTTTAATAAATAACAAACTAATTAAATAATAAAAAATATATATAAATTATTAACACTGCATATCCCGATGCAGTTTAAAATTATTTAAAAACTTGGGATATTACAAAGGTCTCTTGAAAAAAAATTGAGGGGGGGGTCAAACCTCACTGAGTGAATTATTATACTATATATATATGCAATCTAAACCTTATTCAGCCATGCATTCTTATATATATATATACATATTACATGCATTTCACACAAATGTCAAATTCTGCTTTTATAAATATAATAAATGTAGAAAAAATTTATTTTTATACATGAAGGATCAAATAGAACCTTATTAATCATAACCTCAATCAACCATATCATCACTCTAGCCATACAGGCTCATTTAATTCCAAATAGATCACTTATTCCATTTTGGACAGTAGACTGACCTTGAGACACTAAGTCAACCGAGCTCTAGTAGTCTAACTGTCAATGTAATTGGCCCCGAGACATTTGGTCAATCACACTATCAATCACATCACATCTCAATCAAATCAATCATATCATTCTCAATCAAATTGTAATCACCAAAATAAATCTCACTCAACCATAATCTATTGCACCGGTACGTAAACGGTCATAGTGCTGCCCACTAGGTAGCACGTTCTATTGATATCTTTCATTTAAAATAAATCGTACATTCGGATAATAAATAATGCAGAATGACATTCATAATAGTAAAATAAACTAGAAATATACAAAAAATATACCTAAAATAAACCAATTATATTTCGAGTATATATATGTCAAATAAATATAAATCAATCATAAAATATACCAAAGATAAACCATAAATATACTTAAAAACAATTTAAGTATAAATCAATATTTAACATGCATTTACTTAGAAATTATATACCTAAAATATACTAAAAATATACCCTAAGCACACAAATCATTTAATAAAACAATTATGAATAAATATACATTTAAAACATGTATATGTACTAAAACATGCATTTAGTTTGACATATATCCAAAAATATACTAAAAATAAACCTAATTATCTAACAAGCATATATAAAAAATAAACCCTAAATATACCAAAGATATAGTAAATATATATAGAAAATATGCAAACATATATATTAAGATATACTAAAAATAAGTCGAAAATACCAAATCATATTATAATTTAAATTACTTTTAAAAACATATAATGAAAATGAAAAATCCTAAGTCATGCACCCTATATACAATGCATATATATACAGTATAATAACTCATTGATTCGCTGTAATATCCCGTATTTTTTAAATAATTTAATATTGTATCGGGATATGCAGTGTTAATAATTTTTGTATATATTTATGATATTTCATGAGTTATTATTTTATTAAAATTAATTTTTAATTATTTTATGTTATTTTAAGTATTTTACGTAAAATTTTCCCGGGACTTGCATTTCCGGGGAAATTGATATGTAAATTATTTAATATTAATTATTTTAAATGGATTTCCTCATTGCATGAACTCATATATATTTTAAAGTGCTAAAATAGTGTGTATCTATGCGTATATATTTAAATTAAAACTAGGGTTTAATTTATTACCCTAAATTTTATTATTATTTATTAATTAGTTTTAATATTATTTAATTATTTTCTTTAGGTGTATTAAATTATTAAAATATTAAATTGTGTGTGTGGTGAATATTTATTGTCTATATCATATTATATATTAAAATAATATAAAGTATATATATATATATATATACATACCTATACATATATTATATTTATCAAAAATCAAGTTTGGCAAATTACAATTCTGCCCCTCCCTCCTTCTTCTTCTCTCCCAACGCCCTACCCTCACTGCGCCTCCCCGTTCCACCACGCCAGACCACCCTTCGCCGCCATCAGCTGCCGCCAGCCTCCTCCCCCTTCCTTCCTCTTCCTCTTCGACATGATCAGGTCACTGGAAGCCCGCTGGAACGCCCCGAAATTCGTGGTGGCAGCAAGTGAAGCTCCTCGCCGTCGATCACGATTTTGGCCACCATTTCGTGCACCGCCGGTCTTCATCGACTCCTTGAGCTTCAGTGGTCCCTATTCTAAGCTCCTTTTGGCCGGAAAACCAGTGGTTGATGAGGTTTGAGCTAAATCTTCAATTCGGCCATTTTAGCTTCTTGATTTTTTGAACTTTGAATTGATTGATTCATGAAAAATTCCTTCACAAATGTTGTTCCCCTTAGCTTAGTCTACATGTGTGAATTTTTTTAGAATTTTTGAGAATTATTTTGATTTTTGGGTATTTTTGAATATTTTATTATTATTTTCTAATTTTCGAAAATTAATTAATTAAATTATGAAATTGTGTTTTATGATAATTATAGGTGTTGAAATGAATTATAGAAATTTATTTGGAATTTTTATGAATTTCTATGTATTTATTTTGAATTTGTTTATGTTTATGTAATTTTGGAAAATTAGGTTAATTGTGTTTTTAATTGAAATTAATTAGCTAATTGAGTTAATTATTGATATTATTGATAAATATGTTGAGAAAATTAATTTTGTGCAATTATATTATTTTTGGTGAATTTTTGGAGTAATTTTAGTATATTTATATATATAGGGGCATTTCGATAATTTTACCCCTAAATTGACTAAAAATGTAATTAAATTGGTTTTAATAGTTATTTAAGGTATAAAATGATTTCTACAAATTATTTAGTATTTTTAATTAATTAAAACTATTTTTCGTGAATTATTTTCAAATTATATATATAATATACGATTTTTCTAAATAAATGAGTTTTTATCGGTTTTTATTGTGTTTTAGGGTTAATTAAGTAATTTATACTTATAAAATGTATTTCTATGATATAAGGGTATTTTTGGTATTTTTATATTGTTATGTGAATTGTGGACCCCGGTCGGTAAACTGTAGTTTGGAGTTCGATCGAGGGGTTGTGGTTGTGTTTTGTGTCTATTTTTCGAAGTGTGTTTCTTTGCAGGGCCGGCTCTACTCTTTGAGTAGAGAGATGTCCATTTTATAGGGGAGGTTCTGTCAAATTTTTGATAAAATTCTCGTAAAATGTGATGTTCGGTCAAACCCTAATTCTGATTCTGTGTTTAATATTCTAGATCGAGTTTCTAGGATTTTCTATTAGGTTCATTCTGATGTCTGTTATTTTGTTTGTTTAGTTGCGCCGAGACCGAGGCCTAGTGGACTAGGCCCGTCGGACCTATCTCGAGGAGCGCACTAAGTGTGAGTTACTATTCTATATATATATGCTTTAGGGTGCATGATTTAGAAATATTTTATTTTGATTAATTATGCATAAATAATTCAATTATTACTTTAGTTTATTTTGGTTTATCTTTAGTATATTTTCGGTATATTTTAAATTATATGCATGTTTTGATAATAAATTAGGTTTAAAATGTTTTTGAATATATTTCTAGTTTGTTTCGTAATCTATCTGGATTTCTTTGACGTATATATACTCGAAATATACCTGGTTTACTTTTGGTATATTTCTAGTATATATATAGTTTATGTTGCTACTTATCTCAAATTCATGCATCATTTATTTGTGAATGTATGTTTTACATTTAATAAATGAAGGATATCAATAGAACGTGCTACCTAGTGGGTAGCACTAGGACCGAGTATGTACCGGTACGCTTATAGCATTTAGTCTATTGTCATGACCCAATACAGGGGCCATGACCGACGCTAGGGAACGGGAATTCTTTCGAATCTGGAACCCGTAGCAAGCCTAAAAAATAAAATAAACATACAATAATAATAACAACAGCTCTTAATGTAGCTGAAATAAAATCATAAGTATCAAAATAATATTCCACCACCAGGGAATTTAAATCAATTTCTCATCTCATATATATAAATCTTTTAATACAAATCCAGTTCAAATATAATACAACATCTTTTTAACAGTTTAATGACTACTGTAGTGTCTAGATAAAATAAAACTCGAGACTCAGATAAGCAGTTTACATAAAGAAGCCGAGGCGGAAGAAATCCGGCGTACAGGCCTGCTACTGAGGTATGAAGAAGAAGACTCTCCTGAAAAATAGTCAACGAAGGGGAGTCAGACCTCACTGAGTGAATTACTATAATATATATACATGCATACTAAATGCCAATGCACACAGTCAACAATATATATATAATATGTATGTATATAAGCAAATAGACACAGATGCAATAAAATCATTTTATATATATTTCATTGAAAATCATCGTTTATGAAGGATCACATAGAACCCTAGAATATCGCAACCTCGAAAACAATGTTAGAAAACACTCTAGCCATACATGCTCACTTATTTCCAAAATTTTCACTTATTCCATTTGGACAGTAGACTGGCCCCGAGACAGTAAGTCAACCGAGCTCCAGCAGTCTGGCTGCCAGTGTGATTGGCCCCGAGACACTAGGTCAACCGAGCTCCAGCAATCACACTCCCAAATCATTTCTCACATATCAAATATTCATATCCAATCAATATCCATAAATGGTTAGTAATATAGCCTAAATGCTATAAGCGCACCGGTACGTACTCGGTCCTAGTGCTGCCCACTAGGTAGCACGTTCTATTGTTATCCTTTAATGATACATATAAAACATTCATTCACAATTAAATGATGCATGAATTTAAATAAAATAACAATATAAACCATATATATACTGGAAATATACCAAAAGTAAACCAGGTATATTTTGAGTATATATATACGTTAAATAAATCCAATCAAATTACAGATTAAGCTAGAAATATATGTAAAAACATTTTAAATATAATTTATTAATAAAACATGCATATAATTTAATATATACCAAAAATAAACCAAAAATAAACTAATAATATACTTAAATACAAATCACATTATTTATGCATATTTAATCAAAATAAAACATATATTTCTAAAATCATGCATCCTAAACACATATATATAAAATAGTAACTCACACTTAGTGCGCTCCACGAGATGGATCCGACGGGCCTGGTCCACTAGGCCTCGGTCTCAGCGCAACTAAACAAACAATAATGATAGGAATCAGAATAAATCGAACAGAAGTTCTAAAGACTTAATCTAGAATATTAGATATAAAATCAGAAGTAGGGTTCGACCGGACATCACATTTTACGAGAATTCTACCAAAAATTCGGCAGAACCTCCCCTGTAAAACGGACATCTCTCTACTCAAAGAGTAGAGCCGGCCCTGCAAAGAAACACACTTCGAAAAATAGGCACAATAACTCATCCATAACCCCTCGATCGGACTCCAAACTACAGTCTATCGACCGGGGTCCACAATCACAGAATAATATAAAAATACCAAAAATATCCTTATATCACAGAAATACATTTTATAAATAGAAATTACATAATTAACCTTAAAACACAGTAAAAAACCGATAAAAACTCATTTTATTAGTAAAATCGTATATTATATATATAATTGAAAAAAATTCACGAAAAATAGTTTTTATTAGTTAAAAATACTAAATAATTTGTATAAATCATTTTTATACCTTAAATAACTATTAAAACCAATTAAATTACATTTTTAGCCAATTTTGTGTAAAATTACCAAAATACCCCTATATATATATAAATATACTAAAATTACTCCAAAAATTCACCAAAAATAGTATAATTATCAAAAATTAATTTTCTCAACATTTTTATCAATAATATCAATAATTAAACTCAATTAGCCAATTAATTTCAATTAAAAACACAATTAACCTAATTTTCCAAAAATTCCATAAACTTAAATAATTCAAAATAAATACATAGAAATTCATAAAAATTCCAAATAAATTTATATAATTCATTTCAACACCTATATTTATCATAAAACACAATTTCATAATTTATTTAATTAATTTCCGAAAATTAGAAAATAATATTAAAATATTCAAAAATACCCAAAAATCAAAATAATCTCCAAAAATTCCAAAAAAATTCACACATGTAGATTAAGCTAAGGGGAACAACATTTGTGAAGGAATTTTTCATGAATCAATCAAATTAAAGTTCAAAAAATTCAAGAACCCTAATAGGCCGAATTCGAAAAATCGAAACCTAAGCAAATCAAGACCATTTCAAGTGAAACAAAGCTTGGAATCACACTCACCAGAGCTCAAGGAGAAGAAAGAGACTGGCGGTGTCAAAAATGGTGGCCAGAAACATCGTGAACGACATTGCTCCAACTTTCGTCTTCTCCGGCCAAAATCGACCTCCAGACGTCGAAAACGGCTGCAATAGGCGACGGAAGAGGCTGGGGAAGGAGGTGGCACGCCGGACAGCACACCAATGGAAAGAAATCGATGGTAGCAGCGGCGGACGGTGATGGGGAACGATCGGGAGGAAGAAGGAAGTCGGGTGGCACTTTGGTAAATAAACCTAACTTTATAATTTGTTAATACTTAATGTATATTGTAATATCCCGTATTTTTTTAAAATATTTTTACACTGTACCGGGATATACAGTGTTAATAATTTTTGTATATATACTATGATATTTTTACGAGTTGATGTGTATTTAAAACCTATTTTAATTATTGTGTATTATTTAAAGTCCTTTACGTAAAATTTTCCCGGGACTTGCATTTTCGGAGAAATTTTCACGTAAATATTTTATTATTAATTATTTTATTATTAATTATTTTAAATATATTTACGGACTTGCATGAACTCATACGTATTTTTAAAATACTAAATAAAGCCTATGTGTGTATATATTTATTTAATTAGGGTTAATTTATTACCCTAATATTTTATTATTTGTTTATTAATTTTATTGTTATTTAATTATTTTATTTATTATTAAATTGTAAATATTAAGTGTGTGGTGTGTGATTTTTCCCAAATATTTTATTAAAATTATTTTTTCTTTTTTCTTTTTCTTTTTCTTTTTCTTTCTTTTTTCTTTTTCTTTTCTTTTCCTTTCCTTTCCTTTTCTTTTCTTCTTCTTCTTCCTTCCCGAGCCCGATCCTTCTCCCCTCCCATTGCAACTTCCAACCACCTACCGTCGGTGTGCCGCCAGCAGCTCTGCCTTCCCCAGCCAGCTGCTCCGCCGCCCCTAGCTCCTTCCCCGACGTCGGCTAGCTCCCATTTTCCCCATTTTAGCCGAAACTTCCCTCCTCGCCGTTCACCAACTTTTTGGCCACCATTTTTGACACCGTTGATCTTTTTCTCCTCCTTGAGCTCTGGTGAGTGTGATTCTAGCTTTGGTTGAGCTGAATTGGTCTTGATTTGCTTAGGTTTTGAATTTTTGATTTCAACCATATTAGGGTTTTTATTTTTTTTTAAGTTTCGAATTGATTGATTCATGAAAAATCCCTTCAAAAATATTGATCCTAGTAGCTTAATCTACCTTGTATGAATTTTTGTGGAATTTTTGGAGATTAATTTGATTTTTGGGTATTTTTGAATTATTTTAATATTATTTTCTAATTTCGGAAATTAATTTAATAAATTATGAAATTGTGTTTTATGATAAATATAGGTGTTAAAATTAATTATAGGAATTTATTTGGAATTTTTATGAATTTCTATGTATTTATTTTGAATTATTTAAGTTTATGGAATTTTTGGAAAATAGGGTTAATTATGTTTTTAATTAAAATTAATTGGTAAATTGAGTTTAATTATTGATATTATTGATAAATATGTTGAGAAAATTAATTTTGGATAATTATACTATTTTTGGTGAATTTTTGAAGTAATTTTGGTATATTTATATATAGGTGGTATTTTGGTAATTTTACACAAAATTGGCTAAAAATGTAATTTAATTGGTTTTAATAGTTATTTAAGGTATAAAAATGATTTCTAAAAATTATTTAGTATTTTTAACTAATTAAAACTATTTTCGTGAATTATTTTCAATTATATATATAATATACGATTTTTCTAATAAAATGAGTTTTTATCGGTTTTTATTGTGTTTAAAGGTTAATTATGTAATTTTTACCTATAAAATATATTTCTATGTATAAGGGTATTTTTGGTATTTCTGAATTGTTCTGCGTTTTGTGGACCCCGATCGGTAGACTGTAGTTTGGAGTCCGACCGAGGGGGTTGTGGATTTGTTGTTGTGCCTATTTTTTGAAGTGTATTTCTTTGCAGGGTCGGCTCTACTCTTTGAGTAGAGAGATGTCCGTTTTACAAGGGAGGTTTTGCCGAATTTTTGATAGAATTCTCGTAAAACGTGATATCCGATCGATCCCTAATTTTGATTCTTGTTTAATATTCTAGATCGAATTCTAGGATCTCTGTTAGGGTTATTCTGATGTCTGTTATTATTGTTTGTTTAGTTGCACCGAGACCGAGGCCTAGTGGACCAGGCCCGTCGGATCCATCTCGAGGAGCGTACTAATTTGTGAGTTACTATTTTATATATATGTCTTTAGGATGCATGATTTTAGAATATACGTTTTATTTTGATTAGATATGCATAAATAATATGATTAGTATTAAGTATATCTTTAGTTTTATTTTTGGTTTATTTTCGGTATATATTAAATTATATGCATGTTTTATTAATAAATTATATTTAAAATGTTTTTAATTATATTTCTAGCTTAATTTATAATTTAATTGGATTTGTTTGATGTATATATAACTCAAAATATACCTGGTTTATTTTTGGTATATTTCCAGTATATATATATGTGGTTTATATTGTTATTTTATTTAAATTCATGCATCATTTATTTGTGAATGTATGTTTATATTTAATAAATGAAGGATATCAATAGAACATGCTACCTAGTGGGCAGCACTAGGGCCTAGTACGTACCGGTGCGCTTATAGCATTTAGGCTATATTACTAACCTACTTGAGGATATTGATTGAATCTGATTATTTGATGTGTGATGTGATTTGGGTGTGATTGCTGGAGCTCGGTTGACTAAGGTGTCTCGGGGCCAATCACACTGGCAGTCAGATTGCTGGAGCTCGGTTTGACTTAGTGTCTCGGGGCCAGTCTACTGTCTAAATGGATTAAGTGGACATATTTGGAATAAGTGAGCCTGTATGGCTAGAGTGTTGTCTAACACTGTTGTGAGGTTGCGATATCATAGGGTTCTATTTGATCCTTCATAAAAGATGATTTTCAATAAAATATATAAAAAATGATTTTATTGCATCTGTGTGTATTTGCCTGTATATATACATATTAGATATATACTGTTGATTGTATGCATTGTCATTTAGTAGGCATGTATATATATTATAGTAATTCACTCAGTGAGGTCTGACTCCCCTCTATTGACTAATTTTTCAGGAGAGTCATCATCTTCAGACCTCAGTAGCAGGCCTGTACGTCAGATTCTTCCACACCCCTGCTTCTTTATGTAAACTGCTTCTCTGAGTCTTGAGCTTTATTTTATTTGGACACTGTAGTAGTCATTAAATTATTTAAGAGATGTTGTATTATATATTTGAACTGGATTTGTATCAAAAGATTTATATATATGAGATGAGTATTTAATTTAAATCCCGTAGTGGATTGTTATTGTGATATTTATGATTTTTATTTCTGCTGCATTATATATTGTTATTACTATTGCATATTTATTTTATTTTTAGGCTTGCTGCGGGTTCCGGATTCGAAAGAATTCCCGTTCCCTAGCGCCGGTCATGGCTCCTGTTTTGGGTCGTGACATATATATATGTATATATATATACTTTATACTATATATTAAAATAATATTAAATCACACACATTAAATATGCACCACACACATATAATTTAATATTTTAAATAATTTAATACACCTAAAATAATTAAATAATATTAAAATAAATAAATAAATAATAAAATACTAGGTTAATTAATTAAACCCTAGTTAATTAAATAAATACACATATAGGCTTTATTTAGTACTTTAAAAATATATATGAGTTCATGCAAGTCCATAAATCTATTTAAAATAATTAATAATAAAATATTTATGTGAAAATTTCCCCGAAAATGAAAGTCCCGGGAAAATTTTACGTAAAGTACTTAAATAATAATAAACAATTAAAAATTTAATTTTAATTAAATAAAAGCTCATAAAATATCAATAATCATATTTAAAAATTATTAACACTGCATATCCCGATACAATATAAAAATATTTAAAAATACGGGATATTACAGTCTTCCCCCCTTACAAGAATTCGTCCCCGAATTCCAGAAAGAAAAGATTACAGGATCAGGAAGGAAAGAGATAATGGGTAAGAAGCTCGCATCTCAGCTTCAGTCTCCCACGTATGCTCCTCAACTCTGTTGCTACGCCATAGAACCTTGACCATCGGAATCTACTTCGAACGCAACTGTCTAACTTAATAATCAACGATCGCCACAGGTTCTTCCACAAATGTCAAATCTTCACTCACTTCTACACTATCGGGCTACAACACGTGTGAAGGGTCTGAGATATACTTCCTCAACATCGAGATATGAAATACTGGATGCACTTGCGACATACTCAGAGGTAAATCCAACCGATATGTAACAGTGCCAACTCTCTCCAGAATATCAAACGGTCCGATATATCTCGATGCTAACTTACCCTTCCTACCAAATCTCATAACACCCTTCATCGGAGATACCTTCAGAAAAATAAAATCTCCGATCTGAAACTCCACATCTGCGCCAAGGATCCGTATAACTCTTCTGTCTGCTAACTGCGGTCTCTAATCTGCGCTTAATCACAACGACTTTCTCTGCAACATCCTAAACTATCTTAGGTCTAGTCAAAGCTCTCTCAACCAATCTCATCCCAACTCAAAGGGGATCTACACTTCCTTCCATATAATGCCTCATATGGTGCCATGCCAATACTGCTATGGTAGCTGTTATTATATGCAAACTCTACGAGTGGCAAATGATCATCCCAGCTACCTTCCCAAATCCAGGACACACATCCTCAACATATCTTCCAGTGTTTGGATCATCCTCTCAGACTGAACCATCTTTCTGAGGATGAAAAGCAGTACTGAAATCCAACCTAGTGCCCATCGCTTCCTGCAACTTCTGCCAAAAATGAGAAGTAAACACCGAACCCTCTATCTGACACAATGGACACAGGTACTCCATGAAGGCATACGATATACTTCACATATAGCTTCGCCAATCTAGCTACAGAATAAGTGGCTTTCACAAGCAAGAAATGTGCAGACTTCGTCAACCTGTCTAGAATCACCCAGATGGAATCGTATCCATCCTTAGAATGAGGTAAACCGACCACAAAATCCATTAGCTATCCTTTCCCACTTCCACTCGGGAATAGGAAGAGGCTGAAGCTTCCCAGAAGGCTTCTGATGCTCAACTTTTAATTTGTATCGATGTGGTTCCTGATATAGGCTCCTATTTTGACACAGTTGTACAAAATGGCTCTTGCAGAGCTGAAGGAGCAATTGCAAGATCTGTTGGGGCAAGGGTTTTGTCAGACCCCTATGTCTTTCCTTGAGGGTGCACAGTTCTTTTCTAAGATTGATTTAAGGTTAGGTTATCATTAGTTGCAGATCAGAGAAGCCGATGTTCCTAAAATGACGTTCTGCACTTGTTATAACCACCATGAGTTTCTGGTGGTGTTGTTTGGTTTAACTAATGCACTAGTAGCTTTCATGGATCTGATGATAGGGTATTCAGACCATTTGTGGATTAATTTGTAGTAGTCTTCATTAATGATATACTAGGGTATTCGAAGAGTATGGAAGAGCACGTATATCACTAGAGGATTATACTACATACACTGAGAGAATGTAAGCTATACGCTGAATTCTCAAAGTGTGATTTTTGGTTGAGGCAATGTTTGAGTGGTTAAATATTTGTTAGAAAATTTTCTAGTTGCTGAAGGAGATCGTTGATCTAAGAGTTGTATGAGTTAATGGATCAAGGTCTAATGATGTAGGTGAGTAGATCTTGTGGACTACTAGCTTAGTTCAAAGTGAGATATGTGTTGAGAGATAGAATTAAGGCAGCTCAGAGCCAAAATCCTATTATGGAAGAGCTTGCAGAGAATGTTCGAGCAAGGAAGTTCACTGATTTCACACTTGATGATGAAGGTGTTTTGTGGATTAGTGGTAGATTGTGTGTTCCTAATATGGATAATTTGAGAGAAGAGATCCTTGAGGAAGCACATTCTATAGCTTACAATGTACATCCAGGTGTCACTAGATGTACCATAATATTAGAGATTTGTACTAGTGGGATGGACTGAAGAAGGATGTAGTTGATTATGTTGTTAAGTGTTTGACATGTCAGCAGGTGAAAGTTGAACATCATAAGCCTTCTGGGAAGCTTTAGCCTCTTCCTATTCCCGAGTGGAAGTGGGAAAGGATTACTATGGATTTTATGGTTGGTTTACCTCGTTCCAAGGATGGATACGATTCCATCTGGGTGATTATGGATAGGTTGACCAAGTGTGCACATTTCTTGCCTGTGAAAGCCATGTATTCTATAGCTAAGTTGGTGAAGCTGTATGTTAATAATATTGTGTGCCTTCATGGAGGACTTGTGTCCATTATAACTGGTAGATTTTTATCGTTTACCTCTTGATTTTGACAAAAGTTATTGAAAGCGATGGGCACTAGGTTGGATTTCAGTATTGCTTTTCATCCTTAAACTGAGAGTACAATCTAGACACTGAAAGATATATTGAGGATGTGTGTTTTGGATCTCGGAGGTAGCTGGGATGATCATATGTCACTTGTGGAGTTCGCTTATAATAACAGCTACCATAGCAGTATTGGGATGGCACCATATGAAACTCTATATGGAAGGAAGTGTTGATCTCCTTTGTGTTGGGATGAGATTAGAAAGATAGTTTTAACTGGACCTGAGATTGTCTAGAATGCAACGGAGAAAGTTGTTGTGATTAGAAGGAGATTAGAGATCGCAGCTAGCAGACAGAAGAGTTATACGGATCCAAGATGTAGAAATATGGAGTTTCATATTGGAGACTATATTTCCATAGGTGTCTCCAGAGAAGGAAGTGATGATATTTGGTATGGTTGCATATCGATTGGCTTTGCCTCCGAATCTATTTCAAGTGTAACTATTCAAGTGTAACTAGTGTTCCATATCTCGATGCTGAGAAAGTGTATTTCAGACCCTTTGCACATGTTGCAGTCTGATAATGTAGAAGTGAACGAAGATTTGAAGTTCAAGAATGTAATATCCTGTGTTTTTAAATATTTTAATACTGCATCAGGATATGCAGTGTTAATAATTTTGTATATAATTATGATATTATTTACGAGTTGATATTTATTTAAAGTTTATTTTAATTATTGTATATTATTTTAAAGTGCTTTACGTAAAATTTCCCGGACTTGCATTTTCGGGGAAATTTTCACGTAAATAATTTACTATTAATTATTTTAAATAGATTTATGGACTTGCATGAACTCATATATATTTTTAAAGTACTAAATAACGTATATATGTGTATTTATTTATTTTATTAGGGTTTGATTAATTACCCTAATATTTTATTATTTATTAATTAGTTTTTATTGTTATTTAATTATTTTTATTTAGTATTAAATTATATGTGTGTGGTGTATATTTAATGTGTGTGATTTTATATTATTTTAATATATAGTGTAAAGTATATATATATATATATATATACATATATTACATTTAATATTAAAACAAAAAATTGAAGTTTGAGTTATTTACAAAAATTGCCACCCGAAGCTCCTTCTTCCTCGATCACCTTCCCCACGCGAATCCGGGCCACTGTCACGCTGTTCCCTTGCCGTCGGTGTGCCTCCCGGCGTGCCACCCTCCTTCCCCAGCCTTCCCCGCCGCCAGCAGCGCCCTATTCCGTTGAGTTTTGGCCAGAATAAGCTCGGGAAGCCGAAAGTGGAAGCTACGTCGATCAAGCCATTTTCGGCCACCATTTTCGACATCGTCGGTCTCTTTCTTCTCCCTAAGCTCCGGTGAGTGTGATTCCAAGCTTTGTTTCACTTAAAATGGTCTAGATTTGCTTAGGTTTCGATTTTGGTAATTCGGCCATTTTAGGGTTCTTGATTTTTTTGAACTTTGAATTGATTGATTCATGAAAAATTCCTTCATAAATGTTGTTCCCCTTAGCTTAATCTACATGTATGAATTTTTGGAGATTATTTTGATTTTTGGGTATTTTTGAATATTTTATTATTATTTTCTAATTTTTGGAAATTAATTAATTAAATTATGAAATTGTGTTTTATGATAAATATAGGTGTTTAAATGAATTATAGAAATTTAATTTGAATTTTTATGAATTTTTATGTATTAATTTTGGAATTTATTTAGGTTTATGTAATTTTGGAAAATTAGGTTAATTGTGTTTTTAATTGAAATTAATTAGTTAATTGAGTTAATTTATTGATATAATTGATTAATATGTTGAGAAATTAATTTTGGATAATTATATTATTTTTGGTGAATTTTTGGAGTAATTTTAGTATATATTTATATATATATATATATATATATATAATATATATATATATATATTTATATATATATATATATATATATTATATATATATATATATATAGGGGTATTTTGGTAATTTTACCCTAAATTGACTAAAAATATAATTAAATTGGTTTTAATAGTTATTAAGGTATAAAAATGATTTCTACAAATGATTTAGTATTTTTAACTAATTAAAACTATTTTTCGTAAATTATTTTCAATTATATATATAATATACGATTTTTTCTAAATAAATGAGTTTTATCGGTTTTTACTGTGCTTTAAGGTTAATTATGTAATTTCTACTTATAAAATATATTTTTGTGATATAAGGGCATTTTTGGTATTTCTGTATTATTCTGTGATTGTGGACCCCGGTCGGTAAACTGTAGTTTGGAGTCCGATCGAGGGGTTGTGGTTGTGTTTTTGTGTCTGTTTTCAAAAGTGTGTTTCTTTGTAGGGTCGGCTCTACTCTTTGAGTAGAGAGATGTCCGTTTTACAGGGAGGTTTTGCCAGATTTTTGGTAGAATTCTCGTAAAACGTGATGTCCGGTCGAACCCTAATTCTAATTTTGTGTCTAATATTCTAGATCGAGTTTCTAGCATTTTTTGTTAGGTTATTTCTGATGTCTGTTATTTATTATTTGTTTAGTTGTGCTGAGACCGAGGCCTAGTGGACCAGGCCCGTCGGACCTATCTCGATAAGCGCACTAAGTGTGAGTTGCTATTTTATATATATATATATGTCTAGGGTGCATGATTTTAGAATATATGTTTTATTTTGAGTTAATATGCATAAATGGTTTAATTATTACTTAAGTTTATTTTTAGTTTATTTTTGGTTATTTTCTGTATATTTTGAATTATATGCATGTTTTATTAATGAATTATGTTTTAAATGTTTTTAAGTATATTTCTAGTTTATTTTGTAGTTTAATTGGATTTATTTGACATATATATACTCGAAATATACCTGGTTTACTTTTGGTATAATTCTAGTATATATATGGTTATTGTTGCTATTATATTTAAATTCATGCATCATTTATTTTTATGAATGAATGTTTTATATTTCAATGAAGGATATCAATAGAACGTGCTACCTAGTGGGCAGCACTAGGACCGAGTACGTATCGGTATGCTTATAGCATTTAGGCTATATTACTAACCAGATTGTGGATATTGATTGGATATGATTATTTGATGTGTGATATGATTTGGGAGTGTGATTGCTGGAGCTCGGTTGACCAAGTGTCTCGAGGCCAATCACACTGACAGTTAGACTGCTGGAGCTCGGTTGACCAAGTGTCTCGAGGCCAATCACACTGACAGTCAGACTGCTGGAGCTCGGTTGACTTAGTGTCTCGGGGCCAGTCTATGTCCAAATGGATCAAGTGAATATATTTTGGAATAAGTGAGCCAGTGTGGCTAGAGTGTTGTCTAACACTGTTTGAGGTTGCGATATTCTAGGGTTCTATTTGATCCTTCATAAACTGTGATTTTCAATAAATATATATAAAATGATTTTATTGCATCTGCGTGTATTTGCTTGTATATATATACTTATTAGATATATATACTTTTGATTGTGTGCATTGTCATTTAGTATGCATGTATATATATTATAGTAATTCACTCAGTGAGGTCTGACTCCCCTCTGTTGACCATTTTTCAGGAGAGTCTTCTTCTCAGACCTCAGTAGCAGGCCTGTACGCCAGATTTTCTTCTGCCCCAGCTTCTTTATGTAAACTGCTCATCTGAGTCTTGAGTTTTATTTTTATAATCTAGACACTGCAGTAGTTGTAAATAAATTATGGGTTTTATGTATTATATTTGTGTGAGTTATGTATTTTGAGAAATTGAACTAAAACTTGTATCAAAGGATTTATCTATATATGAGATATGGATTTTTATTTTGATAATTATGATTTTATTTCCGCTGCATTAAGTGTGGTTATTATTATTACTGTATGTTTTATTTTATTTTTAGGCTTGCTACGGGTTCCGGATTCGAAAGAATTCCTATTCCCTAGCGCCAGTCATGGCCCCTGTTTTGGGTCGTGACAGAGAAGGAACCAGTCATGATAGTGGATTATCGAGTTCGACAGTTGCGTTTGAAGCAACAACGTGGAGAAACATACCTGGGAGACTGAAGCTGAGATGCGTGTTGCTTATCCATTTCTCTTTCCTTGACAATCCTTGTATTTCCTTTCTTTTGTTTGAATTTGAGGATGAATTCCTTTAAGGAGGGGAGATTGTAATGACCCTTGTTTTTAAATTATAAAAATATATTTTTGGGATATGCAGTATTCATAATTTTAATGTTTAATCGTATATTATTTATCATTAATTACTAATGTTAATTACGTATTTATTTTAAGAGAATTATTTATGTAAAAATAATTTATTTACGTGAGATTTATATTGTTATTATTATTTGTAGTTAACTATCGTTATTTTACGTATAAAAATTTTCTTACGTAAAATAATTGTTTTTGGAGGTTCATTGTTTAAATATTAAAGTTATTATTATTGGTGTTATTTTTAATATTATTATTTTAAGTACTCCATTATTATTATTTTTGTTGTTTGATATTATTGTGAGCATTATTTATTATTAAATTATTTCACTAGTATTATTAATATTATTATTTATCAATATTACATTATTTTTATTATCATTAATATTATTTTTATTGCTTAATATTATCGAGAATATCATTTTTATTATTCAATCATTTTACTAATATTATTAAATTCCAATTGTTAATATTATAATATTTATATTATATTAGTGCATGTGTGTGTGTGTATATATATATATATACACACACACACACACACACAAATCGAAGAAGGAAGAAAATAAGAAACACAACTCAGCAACTCACCTCTACTTCCTCACAGCAACCTAAACCCGCTACTGTCACTGTGCTTCCCTATCCTTCATGTCAGATGACCACCAGCATCTCCTCCTCTGTCCATCTTCCTCCACGCGATGTCGGATGATAGAAGTACCAAGCAACAGTAGCTTACTTCTCCTCTCATGAAGGACCAGCAATAGCAGCCTCCCTACCACGACGCCTAGCTCGACCACCACCACCTATTGTCACCGAAGATGGCAACAACTCTGGCACTTGCAGTAGCAATCCTCCCTCTGCCCTCGATCCTTTTTCTAGGTAAGTTAGTAGGTTAGTGGTAGTTAGATCTTAGTTGTTAGGTGGTTGTTTTTGGTAGTTTTTAAGTTGATTTTGAGTTTAGTTAATTTAAATATTCTTTGTTTAAATTATTCAGAATTTATTTAAATTATTTGATTAATTTTGGATTGATATATATATATATACTAGTTGATCTAAATTATTTTGGTTAATTTCTGACTATTTTATATTTAATTATTGAATTTTTGTTAATTAATTATTTTTAATTATGGATTTGTTTAATTAAGTGTTATTATAGTATGGTTAATAATTATAATGTTGAGAAAATAATTTTTTTGAATATATTATATAATTTTTAGGAATATTTTTGGTATTAGGGAAATGTTGGAATTCTATGTTAGATTTATACTTTTGTTAAAATATTGGTTAATTATATTTTTTTTAGTAATGTTAGATTATTATACATTGATAAAATGATTTTTGTGATTTTATATAATTTTTGAGGAAATTAGTTAGTATTATGCCATTTTGTTATTGTTATAGGTTAATTATGAGTTTTTATTGAAATTGTGGTTAAATTATATGTTTTAAATGATTTGAACTAATAATTGGTATTAAAATGATTTTCACAAATTATTTGCTATTTTCAACTAATTAATATTAATTTTGGAAAATATAGGTTAATTGTGGATTTTGTTAAAATTATAGTCAAATGTTATATTTTAAATGATTTTATGATTATATAGAGTATTAAATGATTTTTATAAGTTATTTGTTATTTTTAACCAATTTAATATTAATTTTTGAACATTATATTCAAATATATATTATTTATTATTTTGGTGATAAAAATGGGTTTTAAACTAATTTTATTATATATTAAACTATTTAAGCATTAAATGTGAATTTTTATTATGTTATGTTGAATAATTGTTAAATTGAATTTTTATTAATATTATATAATATTTGAGATTTTATTAGTTAAATTGTGATAATTTTAGAATATTATGTAATTAATAAGTGTATTTATTATTTTGAAATTAAATGGGTATTTTATTATTTTTTTGATGTTAAATTGTGATTTTTAATAATTATTTGCAATTTATGTTAATTTAATTGTAAAATGGGGATTTTATTCCATTTATGTATTTTATTATCAATATTATTTAATTTAGACTTTATGTTTTATTTGGAAAATAAAGGTTTTTAATATTTTTAATGGGTTTTGATGATTTTTATTATTTTACTATTTAATATTGTTGGTTTGTGATTGTGAATCTCGGTTGGGGATTGTGGAGTTTGGGGTCCCAACACAAGGTGTTGTGCTTTGTGATTTTAGAAGTGTGTTTTCTGTGCAGGATCGACCCTACTTTTGTAGGGAGATATCCATTTTACAAAGAAGACTTTGTCGAAATTTTGATAGATTTCTCGTAAACGTGACAACCAATTCGAGTTTAGTTTTAAAATTTTTGATTGAGTCTGTCTATAGTAATCCTAAAAGTGTAAAAAATTAAAACTTTATTTTAATTGTTGTTATTATTTTATTTTTCTAGTTGCACCGAGACCGAGGCCTATCAGATCAGGCCTGTTGAGTCTGTCTCGTGGAGTGTGAATCAGTGAGTTATTATACTATATATATATGCATTGCATTTAGGATGCATGACTTAGGATTTTTCATTTCCATTAGATGTTTTAAAAGTTATTTAATTTATAATATAACTTGGTATATTTTCGGTTTTATTTTTAGTATATCTTTAGTATATTTAGGATTTATTTTGATATATTTCAAATTATATGCATGTTTTATCTTCGTTATAGACTTAGCATGTTTAGTATATTTTAGGTATAGTTTTTAGTATATTTTTAGTATATTTTGAAATGAATGCATGTTATACTATTGATTCATACTTAAATTATTTTTAAGTATAGTATTGGTTTATTTTTGGTATATTTCGTGTTTGTTTTGACTTTATTTGACATATATATACTCGAAATATACTTGGTTTATTTTAGGTATATTTCTAGTATATATATGGTTTATTTTATCATGATGACTATCATTTTGCATTATTTATTTTTTCGTATGTATGATTTACTTTAAATGAAGGATATTAATAGAACATGCTATCTAGTGGGCAGCACTAGGATCGTGTACGTACTGGTGCGATAGATTTTAGGGTTTAGTGAGGAATTACTTGTGGTAATTATGATTTAATTGAGATTGATTGATTGATTGATGATATGAGATGTGATATGATTGATAGTATGTTGCTAGAGCTCGATTGACCAAGTGTCTCGAGGCCAATCACACTGACAGTCAGACTGCTAGAGCTCGATTGACTTAGTGTCTCAAGGCCAGTCTACTGTCCATATGGATAAGTGAATTTATTTGGAATTAAGTGAGCCTATATGGCTAGAGTGATGTTGTTGTTGATCGAGGTTGCATTTAAATAGGGTTCCATTTGATCCTTCAATTAAAATAAACATTTTTTGCATTTATTATATATATAAAAGTAGAGTTTGACATTTGTGTGAAATGCATGTATATGTATATATATACAGATGCCTGTTTGTATATGGGTTACATTGCATGTATATATATTATAATAATTCACTCAGTGAGGTCTGACTCCCCTTTAATTATTTTTTTCTGGAGATCTTATATTGTCAAACCTTAGTAGTATTACTCTTTGCTAGTGTTTTTCCGCCCCGGCTAGATCATGTAAAATTTATTTTTAAACTCTAATTTATATTCTATAAATTGCAATAGTAGTGTTATTGTATCAGAAGAGTATTGTTTTATTTTTTATACTTTGTACCTAGAGTATTATATGAACATTAACTTATTTATGAGGATATTGAGTATCTACTTTTATATATCAATTCAAAAAAATTTCATGGAGTCATACTTTTTATTTATTTTTTTGCATGTTTTTATTTTTCTAAGGCTTGCTACGGGTTCTGGATTCGAAAAAATTCCCGTTCCCTAACGCCGGTCATGGCCCTCGATTTGGACCATGACAATATTTCTAGTATATATGTGGTTTTATTTGAACATTTTGAATGCCATTTTACATTATTTATTTTCAAATGTATGTTTTATTTTAAATGTAGGATATCGATAGAACGTGCTTCCTAGTGGGCAGCACTAGGGACTGATTACGTACCGGTGTTATAGATTGTAGGTTAAATGCTAACTTATTTATGGATCATGACTTGATTGATTTGATTGATGTGTGATGTGATTGAGGGTGTGATTTTTGGAGCTCGATTGACCAAGTGTCTCAGGTCCAATCACACAGATAGTCAGACTATTGGAGCTCAGTGACTTAGTGTCTAAGGGCCAGTCTACTGTCTAGTTGGATTAAGTGAATTTATTTGGAATTAAGCGAGCCAGTATGGCCAGAGTGTTTTCTACTGTTAATCGAGGTTGCGATCATTTAGGGTTCTATTTGATCCTTCAAAATTTATACTTGTCAGTATTATGAAATTAAGCGATTTTCAGCATCTGTGTGCTCATGTCTATATATACATATGATTGTTTACATTTGACATTTAGTAATGCGTGTATATATATTATAACAATTCACTTAGTGAGGTCTAACTCCCCTCAGTTGATATTTTTACAAGAGTGTCTTCTTCTTCAGACCTCAGCAGTAGGCCTATCCATCAAATTTCTTCCACCTCGGCCTTATTATGTAAATTATCTACTTAATTATTTATTATTGTACTCTAAAAAATTGCAATAGTTATGATTTGTATTAGTAGTCAGTTTTATTTATTTTTGTTGTATTAGATTTTAATTCATATGTTTTAATCTGAATATTGTATTAATGACATTTCGTGATATGAAGGAGTTTTATTTTATCATATTAAACTGAAATTTTAATTATGGTATATTATTTTATTTTATTTATTGCATGCTTTATTATTTGTAGGCTTGATACGGGTTCTGGATTTGAAAGAATTATTGTTTTCTAGCGCCGGTTATAGCCCCCGGTTTGGGTTGTGACATCAATCTTGGAAAAGAATTGTGCACTCTGAAGCTGATTAAACAAGTCATCCATCATTGGAAGAGGATACTTGTTCTTCTGTCATGACCCAAAACAAAGGGTCATGACCGGCGCTGGGGGAATGGAAATTCTTTCGAATCCAGAACCCGTAGCAAGCCTAAAGAAAAGCATGAAGTAAAATAAAATAAATAAAATATTTATGTAGCAAAAATTAAATCTTAAATAATAAAATAATATCATCAACTTCCTTTAATAAAATAAAATCACATATTATATCATAAATAAAATCTTTTAACACAATACTTCAAAGTAACACTCTGAATTAAAATCTCGTACATGCATAAAATCAAATACAACTACTATTGCAATGTCTAGAGTACAAAATAAAACTCAAGTAAGTGATTTACATAATAGATCTGGAGCGGAAGAAATCCAGCGGATAGGTCTACTACTAAGATCTGAAGATGAAGACTCTCCTGTAAAAACATCAACGGAGGGGAGTTAGACCTCACTGAGTGAATTGTTATAGTATATACACACACATTACTACATGTCAAATGCAACCATCAAATGTATATAATAAATATATATATATACAGGCATATACACACAGATGCTAAAAATCATTTTATAATAATACTGAAAATCATCAGTTACGAAGGATCAAATAGAACCCTAAATGATCGCAACCTCAAACAATAACAAATATCACTCTAGCCATACAAGCTCACTTGTCTCCAAATAAATTCACTTAATCCATATTAACAATAGACTAGTCCTGAAACACTAAGTCGACCGAGCTCCAGCAGTCTAACTGTCAGTGTGATTGGCCCCGAGACACTAGGTCAATCAAGCTCCAGCAATCACACTCTCATTCACCTCACACAACAATAAAATCAATCAAGTCATGATCCATAAATAGGTTAGTAATTTAACCTATAATCTATCGTCGTATCGGTACGTACTCGGTCCTAGTGCTACCCACTAGAAAGCACATTCTATTGATATCCTTTATTAAAAATAACTCATTTCATTCATAAAATAATGATGCATGATATCATTATAAATAACATTATAAACCATATATATACTAGAAATATACCTAAAATAAACTAAGTATATTTCAAGTATATATACATAAAATCAATTCAAATAAATCATGGAATGTATTAAATTAAACCAATAATATATTTGAAAGTAATCTAGATTTAATTAAAAGAAAAACATGCATTTATTTCATAATATACCGAAAATATACTGAAAATATACCTAGAATATACTTAAGCATTTATTAAGTCAGTTATGCATAAATCATACAATTAAAACATATATTTCTAAAACATGCAACCTAAATGCATGCATATATAAAATAACAACTCACAATTATACGCTCCTCGAGATGGGTCCGACGGGTTTGGTCCGCTAGGCCTTGGTCTCGGCGCAACTAACAATAAAATAATAACATGAAAATTAGAATAAATCTAACTTAACTTCTAGAGATTCAATCTAGAATTACTAACACAAACAGAGAATAGGAATTAGACTCGATGTCATATTTTACGAGAATTCTATCAAAAATTCGACAGAATCTCCTCTGTAAAATGGACATCTCTCTACTTAAAAAGCAGAGCCGGTCCTACAAGAAAAATACACTTTAAATAAAAATTCTCTCAACTCCTCGATCGAGATCCCAAACTACCAATTCCCCTAACTGAGGTCCACAATTCACCAAAAAATATAATAAAATATATTAAAATTCAATAAATACCAAAAATGCTCTTTAAGTACCAAAATATAGCAATTTGAGTATTAAAACACTGAAAGTAATTATTTTTCTAAAAATTACTTAAAAACCCTAATTAATAATGTAATATTATTAAAAATTGACTTTCTCATTAATTCCACAAATATAATAAAAATTCATTTTATAAATCCAAATTACTTAATTAGTCTAAAAACATATTAAAAATTACTAAAAAACCATTTATTCATAAAAATAGTATATTATATATAATTTGAAAATAATTTTTGAAAAATACTATTAATTAGTTGAAATTACTAAATAATTTGTAAAAATCATTTTTATACCTCAAATAATATTAAAACCAATTAAATTTAATATTTAACCAAAATTATCATCAAATTACCAAAATACCCCTAATATATAAAAATACACATAAAAATCCTAAAAATATTCAAAAACTCAATAAAAATTATATAAATAATCAAAATTATTTTCTCAACATATTATTCATTAAAATCAACAAATACACCTAATTAACCAATAATTACTAACAAAATGTATATTTAACCTAAATTTCCAAAAATAACATAAACTAAAAAAATTATAAAAATTAAACAAAATACACAAAAATTATAAAATTAAATTCTAAAATTAATATTAACCACCAATAACACCAAAAATCACAATTTCATAATTTATTTAATTAATTTACGAAAATAATAAAATAATAATAAGATAATAAAAAATTAACAAAAATCAAAATAATTTCCAAAACTTACACAAAAATTATGAGATGTAGATTAAGCTAAGGGGAACAACATTTTTCAAGGCACTTCTCATGAATCAAGCAAAATAATCAAAAAAAATTAAGAACTCAAGAATGGCCGAAAATGGAAATGAGTTCAAAGCCCTACCAAATTGCATTTTCAAGCTACAAAAAGCTTGAAATCCTCCTCTATGAATTTCCAAGAGTCCAATGGCACCAGAATCACCCAATTTGGTGGCTGGAAGTGCCTTGAACGGAGGAAGGAAAGAATTCGGGTTTTCTAGCTTCATAGGCTTCAAACGGCGCCGGAGAAGAAGGCTAGCGACTGCTGAGCTGGCTAACAGGTGGCGGAGGGCAAGGAGGCGCTCTGAACAGAGAAGAAATAGATGATGAGGCTGGAAGATGGTGATGGCTAGGGAGAGAAGGAGATAGGGAGAGGGTCTTTGTTATTTTTTTGTATATATATACATATATACATCATAATACTTTAAAATAAAAAATTAATAAACTATGTAAAATAATATAATAGATATTATTATATTATACAATATTCACACACCACAAATTTAATTACACCCCACACATTTATATATATACACACATATATTAATAATATGCACATTTAAATAAATATTAAACCCTAATTATTATTATATGTGCATATATATATATATATATATATATATATATATATATATATATATATATATATATATATATATATATATATTAATTCATGAAATTACATTTAAATGATGTAATTTATTATAATATTAATATTTAAAATGCTAAGGCACTAAATTAAAGATTAATAAAATACTATTTCCTGAAATAATAACTTAAAGACATGTATTTACGTAATAAATATTAATTAAACGTAAAATAATAACGATAATAATTTTTCAAGATAATGAAATAATCAATTATTATTTTAAAATTATGAACACTGCATATCCTATTATACAATAAAATAATTTAAAAACTCAGGTTATTACATCTTCACTGTCATCTTATTCAGTTCTCTATGATCAATGCATAGTCTGAGTGTACCGTTCTTCTTCTTCACCAACAAGACTAGTGCACCTTAAGGAAAGAAATATGGTCTGATAAAACCCTTGTCCAACAGATCCTGCAATTGCTCCTTCAGCTCTGTAAGAGCCATTCTGTAAAACTGCATCGAAATAGGAGCCATATCAGGAACCACATCGATACATAATTCAATCTCTATAAGGTGGTAAACCTGACAACTCACAAACTATAGGGACATCTAAAATAGAGGTCTTCTTCACTGTAGTGTCTCTGACCATTGCTAAATATCCTAGACAACCTTTTCTCAGTATCTTCCTAGCAGTGATAGTAGAGATAAGATTCTGAGGTGCAAAACTCTTGTCACCAACAAACTTAAACTCTTATTATCAGAAATTATGAAAATCACCTCTTACTCTGACAATCAACCATTGTATTGTGCTGAAACAACCAATCCATATCACATCAAGATCAATTACACCCAAAGGACTGAATTCATAAATAATTTTATAAATTCCAATTCTCAGTTCAGATACCAATATATATCGAACTTAGTCCTGCAACATATAGTTTTACCAATTTCCTCTTATATTGTATCACATCTACAGTATGACGTGACAGATTGAAGAGTTTACAGGTATTCTTCTTAACTGACTACTCTTCCTTCACTTTGTGCAATACTACCACATGTAATTATCCTTCTTAGAAAAAGGATGGAAATATCTTAAAACTCATTCTTTAACTCTAACTGTGAGCTACAGTAGGAATTGACAACTTCACCATCAAAGAGTACAAAAGTGATTCATTTTCATTAGACATCTTCCAATTCCTTCACCAAAGTGTCACAACCTAAACCAAGGCCTATGACCAGTGTTAGGGAATAGAATTCTTTCGAATCTGAAACCCATAGCAAGCCTTAAAAATTAAAAACATGCAAGAATAAATAAAAAGTACGACTAAATTAAAATTTTTTGAATCGATATATAAAATAGATATTCCAAATCCTTTTATAAATAAATATATTCATACAATATTCAAATACAACTCTCAGAGTACAAAGTATCAAAATAAAACAATACCCTTCTGATACAATAACACTACTATTGCAGTTTCTAGAATACAATCAGAGTTTCAAAATATACATTTACATAAATAGCCAGGATGGAAGAACACCGGCGAAGAACTTTACTACTAAGGCCTGATGATATAAGATCTCTTGAAAAAAATAATTGAGGGGGGTCAGACCTCACTAAGTGAATTATTATACTATATATACATGTAATCTAAACCATATCCAGTCAGGCATTCATATATATATATATATATATATATATATATATATATATTCATGCATTTCACACAAATGCCAAACTCTGCTTTTATAAATATAATAAATGCATGCAAGTATTGAGATGGCTCCATATGAAGCATTGTATGGTAGGAAGTGCATATCACCTTTGTGTTGGAAAATTGGTGAGAGAAAGCTCACAGGTCTAGAGTTGGTGCAAATTACTTCAGAAAAAGTTCTTATCATTCAGCAGAGGTTGAGGACAGCATTCAACAGGCAAAAGAGTTATGATGATCCCAAAAGGAAAGATGTTTCCTTCCTAGTTGGAGATATGGTGTTTCTAAAGGTATCTCCAATGAAGGGAGTTATAAGGTTCGATAAGAAGGGTAAGTTGGCTTCAAGATACATTGGACCTTTTGAGATACGGTCACGAGTTGGGGAATTGGCCTATAGACTAGTGTTGCCACCTGAGTTATCTCGAATCCACCCAGTGTTCCATGTGTCTATGTTGAGGAAGTATATTCCTGATCCTTCTCACGTACTTCAGCCTTAAGCAGTGGAGCTCAGTGAAGATCTGTCTTATGAGGAGTATCCGATAGTGATTATGGATTGCCAGGTTCGCCAGCTTCGCTCCCAGGAAATTCTGATAGTGAAAGTTCTTTAGAGTAACCATATAGCAAAAGATTGTACATGAGAGGCAGAATCTGAGATGCAAGC